>VZUI01046138.1:0-70661 GCA_013401135.1 Cettia cetti
TTTCCTGCCTTGGACAAGCACCCATAAGCACCCAGCAATTAGTTCCCTTGGCAACCCAATGGGGAAAAATTCCACAAACAAAAAACCAAATTCAACCCCCAACAGCCCCCATGTCCTGGCTTGTGCATTTCTGACATTCAGGCTTCGGACTGGGAAGGGGCAGTACCAGCGGGGCCCAAGGCCAAGCCCAAGGCTGTGTGCTCCCATGGGACCCACAGTATCGCCTCTTCCGCTGCCTCTTGGCAAGGGGACATGGATCTGCAGGGAGCAGATAGCAGTGTGGCTGAGTCACCTCCAGGACCCCTGGCCCAGGAGCTGACGGCAGCTGGTGAGGTCAGCCTGAGAACTGGCATTCCTGGAGGCAGGTGTGAAGTGCAGCCAGGGAGCTGTCAGTACATCTTAAGGGAGGATTGAGTGCCACCAGCTCCAGCTTCTTCTGATGGATCAAGACATGTGCCCCAGCCAGGACGGAGAGCCAGGAGCTGAAGGTTTGACCTTCCCCATAGGGCACAGTCCCCAGGGCAGGAGGTGCTCTGGTCTTCATGGGCTCCATGAGTCTCTGTGGGGCTGCAGGACTGGTCCTCACGTTGGGGAGCATATACAAAGGGACTGAACGTGATGGATGCTGGGCACCTGGCTGCAGCCCAGGTACCCCCAGAGAATAGCCCAGGCCCTGGTCATGCCTCTTACTGCCTTTCCATAAGGAAAAAGACCACAGCCCTCCTTAGCTCTGCAGCAATGGCTGGGGAGGGCAGCACTTGGGGAGTATACATGGGTCATTGCTCCTGTGACCATGGAGGCTCACACAGGAAAGGCTCCAGCACTCACAGACTCCATGGACTGCTGGGAAGAAGTGTTTTCCTGGGGCCTTTTCCATTACTCTGGAGGATTTCAGTGGGACTATGCACCCCTCCTGGGGGGGCAGCATGCATCCTGGACACGGAGAGAAGTGTATGCCCTGCCTTGGGGCCACTGTGTGCCCTCTCTGGGGTACCACGTACCCTTTCAGTGGGGACCATGCATCTGCCTGGGACCATATGTGCTGACCCGGGGTGGGGGCACAGTGTGCCCTGCCCAGAAGCAGCTGTGCATCCTGCCTTGGCGGGGATGTAGAGACCGTGACCAAAGCCTGGGGCGGACCAAGCACCCTACCCGGGGGCACCCTCTGTCTTATTTGGGATGAGGGGCATTGTGCATCCCTCCTGGCGTGGGAACTCTCTCCTGCCGTGGGTGAGCACCGCACGCCTAGCCCGGGGGAGCGGCAGAGCAGGTCGGTCGGAGGCAGCAATATCAGGAGCAGCAGGAGGAGGAGGAGGAGGAGGAGGAGCAGGAAGGGATGGAGGCAGGGCGGGCGGCGGGAGCGGCCGCTGCCTGAGCGCTTCCTGCCCGAGCCGGGCGGATCCCACAAAAGGCTCGGCGGTGTGGCCTCCCCGCCGTCAGCCCCCGCCATGGCCAGCGCCAGCTCCATCGATGCCGTCAAGAAGAAGATCCAGAGCCTGCAGCAGGTGGCCGACGAGGCGGAGGAGCGCGCCGAGCACCTGCAGCGGGAGGCCGATGCCGAGCGGCAGGCCCGGGAGCGGGTAAGGGCCGCTGGGATGGGAAGAGGAGGGCGGGGGGCACCCCGGCAGCTCCTCGGGATGCCCCGCCGGCTCCGGCCCCGCTGCCGGCATCCCTTACGGCGGGCCGACCCCTGCCCCCTGCGCTCCGGTAGCTGGCTGGCTGCTCCCAGGGCGGAGGAGCGCAGGGAGGTCCCCGGGGAGCCGCGGGGAGCTGCCACCCAGCTGGCGAGAGCTCCGGGGCAGGGAGCTCGGGGCAGTCCCTGCCTGCGGGCAGTCTCCGCCAGCCGCCTCCCTCCTCCGTCGGTCTGGCGAGAGAAGATGCTGCGTGCAGCGGGGCTCCCCAGGCTCCCCGACTAGCCGGGCGCTGGGAGCGGCCAGCGGCCAGCCCTGCCTTGGGATCGGGTGTCTCCTGGGAAAGGATCCCTTCCTTCGGAGGCCGGCGTGTACATCTCAGAATCCCACGCCCAGGCTCTTGTCTGGCTTCCAGCAGACTCTGCCGTTCGGGTCGCACAGCTTTAGCTCCAGCCTGTCCCTTCGTGGGGACAAGCCACCCCTTCACACTGCCTCTGGCCAAAATTTCCATTTTGGCAGCGGGATGGCATGCCCGAGCTGCAGCTTTTTCCTGGTTTGTCTTTGTAGTTGTTGGAGCTTTATGTTTTCTTCCTTTCTTTCTGTTTCCTATGCCCACTCATTCAACATTCTCACCATATCAGGAGAGGCAGAGCTGGGTGCGGTACCCGGGTTGTTGTCACTCGGGCTGTGTGTGGAGGAAATGGCCCCTTCCTGCAGCCTCAGATCGGGTTCCCCGGTCACTGGGAGCTGCCGGGAGAGCTCATCTTCCCAAGTGTCCATCCGGGCAGCTCTGACCCAGTTTGGGGGTGATTCCCTGGGAAAAAAAAATTACCGACGCAGTGAAGCTGATGCTGCAGGCAGAGCATTGCCCTGTGGGTGCCAGCACCAGTTCCCCATTGGCGGTCTGGCAAGGGGCAAGGCCTGTAGAAAGGGTGATCCTGAGGCAGAGGCGGCTGTGGGGCTGGCAGCTGTCCCCACCCTGCCAACTCCCCACAGGGGATTGCAGGTGCTTCGTGGGGCCATGCAGGGTGACAGCCCCTTGCTGCTCCCATAGTCCCTGTGCTTGGCTAGCATTCCCTGGGGCATTCCCAGTGCTGGAGCATGAGGCTGGATGTGTCCAGGCACTGCAGCCAGCCAGTCCTGCTACAGCCTGTGAATAAGCAGGAGCCACTGTCTCCTGGGTTGATGCACGGAGCTGCTCCCCACAGTGAGGTCTTATTGCCACCCATCCCTTGATATCTGGGGGTTTATCTTCCTCGCACCCCCCTAGTGGGAAGCAGGGCTGAGAGCTGCTGAGGCAGCATTTCCTGACTGTGGCGATGGAGCAGGAGGCCTTTACCAAATGGAAAGAGTGCAAGGCCAGGCGTCGACAGGCTGGCGGAGGGCCAGGGCCACTGCTCCTGGCCGGCCCCAGCTCCCAGCCCTGTGCGTGGGGAGCCTGGGAAAGGGAGGGCTCTAGTCCTGCCAGCCTTATCTTGGCCAGGCGCCAGCCTGCCGAGGGCGACTCGCTCCACTGCCCCCAGCACTGTGCTGTACATCAGCTGGGGGGGCTCCGTGCTTGGCTTCAGGCTGCCCTGTTGCACAGGGCCCTGGGGGTTCCTGCAGGAGAAGCTCCCAGCTCACTCCACCGCCTCTGTAAACAGGAAATCCACAAGCAGCTCCGATCTCCTTTTCGGGAGCGAAGCCACGCAGGGCATTCCTCCCCCTTTACTCACTGCTCTGCAAACCCCAAATACCATCCCCATGACGGCACGGCTGCTATGGCTACCCTGCCCCAGCAAACGTGCCCTGTCCCCCTCCAGGGTGGAAACTGGAGGTGTGAGGACATGGTGGGGCTGCACATGCCAAGCTGGCGCTGCAAGGTTGGGAGAAACCAGCATCAACCGCTGGGGATGGAGATAACCCTATAGAGAGGCAATGGAATGCATGGTCCACCATGCATTTCCAGTGAACATGGGCTTATTGCACAGTGACAAGGCACGTTGAGGATGGTAAATAGGAGTAATCATGGAAAATTATTTTTCCAATATATGTATTGGACATGGGGTGACTGAGGAGTTTCTGTTTCCCCAGGCTGAGGCTGAAGTGGCTTCCCTCAATCGCCGTATCCAGCTGGTAGAGGAGGAGCTGGACCGCGCCCAGGAGCGTCTGGCCACTGCCCTGCAGAAGCTGGAGGAAGCTGAGAAGGCGGCTGATGAGAGCGAGAGGTGGGATGGAAAAGGACTGTGGGAGTGGTATCAGGTCACCACTGATTGCAGACGCCCACTTAGTTTTGCAGTGGAATCCCTCTGAGGTGACCTTGTTGGGGTTTCTGTTGGTTTGCCTGCAGATTTGAAAGGGAGAGAGCAAGGCCACCAGGCAAAGAAGTCCCCCAGATACAGACACTCTTATCTAGAGCACGCATAAAATCCTGAAAATTCTATCTGGTATTTATAAAAGCACCAGACTGTAACCAAAGCCAGAGGAAGACACAAGCATGTTTTACTCCCCAGAGCAGCTTTCTACACTCAAAGACACAATAACAGCCCAAGAGGGAACCTCTGTGCTGGTAGCTAAGGTCAGATTTGAGGACAAAACAGCCTCAGTCAAGAAGAGTTCTACAGAGTGTATGTTGCCCTATCTTCATGGCAAGCAGGTTTCCCAGAGTGGAGCTGTGCAGGCAAGGGCACTTAGGTAGTATGGGACTGCTCAGACATGTCACAACGTTCCTGGCAGCTACATGAGCTCTTCCCTCCACTGGCAAAGATCAGTTTGACCAACAGCATCTGAGTGAAGAGAAGAGTCTGCAGAAGTCCCTTCTGTGGGGGTTTGGTAATCCCCTGTTTGTAAGCATCATCCTGAATGAGAAAGGCTTCGCCATGGGATGTTTTCCAGTATTTCCTAAGGGCTGCCAGCCTGTCAGGCTGTTTTTGTGGAGGTTGTGGCTGGCTCATCCTGGGCTGCACATCTTTCCCCCCCAAACATGAGTTAGGACCTGCTTGCTTGAGGGGCACCATAGCTATACCCCACTCTGAACATAGCCCTGGGACCAGCTCCACTGTAATTCTGCACAGGAGCATTTTTTGGGGTACTGGTGGCGTGATCCTACTATGTGCTATCCTCCCTGAGCAACGTCCCATGTCTCTGAATCTAGAGAGTGGTGTGGTTAGGGTACAGGATGTGCAGATGACACCTTGACCCACAGCAGTAACATCTCCTGGCATGGTCTTTCCTCAGAGGCATGAAGGTCATCGAAAACAGGGCCATGAAAGATGAAGAGAAGATGGAACTCCAGGAAATGCAGCTGAAGGAGGCAAAGCACATAGCAGAGGAGGCTGACCGCAAATATGAGGAGGTGTGTACCCCATTCCATAGTCCTGACACCCTGGCAGCACCCAGAGCCATCTCCTCATAGCCCTGTGCCCCCAGCTGGGCAAGCACAGGGCTTACATGGGTCATTTGCTGCCATGAACAGGTTGCCCGCAAGCTGGTTGTCCTTGAGGGAGAGCTGGAGCGCTCAGAGGAGAGGGCAGAGGTGGCGGAGAGGTGAGTGGGACTCTTGGTGGGCAGAGTGCAGGGGTTCCACACAGCCCTTGTCCCAAATCCCTGGCAGACATGGGGATGGGGATGTCCATCCCTGGAAGCAGCAGGGTCTGTCATTGGGGTGGTTTTTGGGATTGCAGGCTGGGGGTAGGGGTGTGCCAACCCATTGGCATCACATCCTTGACCCTGTTCTCTGCTGTCCCCCTCCCGGGGTGCCCCTCTTCCACCCCAGCCGAGTGAGACAGTTGGAAGAAGAGCTGCGGACCATGGACCAGTCTCTCAAATCCCTCATTGCCTCAGAGGAAGAGGTACTGGGGCAGGGGCGCGGGGCGATGTGCAGCAGCCCCCTCTCTCTGTCGCTGTCTCTCGAACCATGCGAGCCACCTCTCTCCTTTCTGCACCACTGCCTCCACCACCAGCCTTCCCTCACCTCCTTCTCCAGTAGGTGCAGGCCGGGCATGCTCCTCCATCCCTCTATCCCTGCTTCCCCTGGGAGGGACCAGTGAGAGATTGGCTGGTGGTGATGCACGAGGTATCCGTGCCAGGAAGCACAAGGAATGGATGAACAGATGTGTCCCGGCAGCTCCTGCTTGCGGTGGCTCTGCTCCTGGTCCACCTGCACTGAGTTTTCTCCTCTCTCAAATTGTTTTCTCTCTTTCTTTCCTGCTTCCCCGTGCCTGTTCTTTCTGCTCGTGCCTCTCTCCTGCTCTCTGGCCCCACTCCCCCCCTCTTGCCGGCCCTGCTTGGGATGTAGTAAATGTGGTGACCTAGAGGAGGAGCTGAAAATTGTCACCAACAACTTGAAGTCCCTGGAGGCCCAGGCTGACAAGGTAGGACCTAGTGAGGCTGCTGGGGTTGGGAAGAGTGTGTGGGGTCTGGGAATGCTGTGGTCTCCTGCTGGGGTGAAGGACAACTGGAGGCATACCTTGGGACTCACAGGTGCCTGTCTTTGTCTATGCAGTATTCCACCAAGGAGGATAAGTACGAGGAGGAAATCAAGCTTCTAGGGGAAAAACTGAAGGAGGTAAGGGGTGTAGGGCTGCCACTCAATCAGTGCAGGCATGAGCTTGCTATCCTGAATAGGTTTTGACCCCATTATGCCTGTGTCCTCTCATGGTTTCCTGAACTGCAGCCCTGCATCATAGCAGGTACCTGGGTCTGGGATGACCTTCATAAATCTGATTTAGGGTGTGAGGCTCCATGGAGCCCTAGGCACTTCCTGTCCCTTGCATTTCCCCCAGGAGGACTTCTGGAGAAGGGTACCAGTCTGTAAATGGGGTAGATTTGGAGTGCAGTGCAGCCTGCACCACCCATTGCATCTCACCCTTTCCCCACTGTGCTTCTCGCAGGCTGAGACCCGGGCAGAGTTTGCAGAGAGGTCTGTGGCGAAGCTGGAGAAAACCATTGATGACCTAGAAGGTAAAAAGTCCCCACCAGCCCTGTGTCCCTCTTTCCTGGGACAGCACTGGACACACCATGCCCCTGATGGGGCTGGACAGTGCTTGGCCAGCGGGAGGGAGTTCTGGGAGCAAAGATGCTGTGGCATCTGGTATGGGAGCACAGAGCTCCTGGGGTCTGGGCCCTGCCCTCGGGTGGGGAATAGGATCACATCCTTGCTGCCTGTGTCCGCACGCCACTGCTGCCCTCAGCCTGCTGTTCACAGCCACTCTTTCTCTCCTCCTTGTGTCCTCCACTCTATTGCACCATCTGCTCCTTGCCTGCCCCCACCTGCAGATGAAGTGTATGCGCAGAAGATGAAGTACAAAGCCATCAGCGAGGAGCTGGACAATGCACTTAACGACATCACCTCCCTCTGAGCCCCATGCTGGGCACCAGCACTGCACCTGCTCCCTGCCTGTCTCTCCTCTCCCCAGCTCGGCTCTTTGCCTGCCTGGCCATCCCACCTCTCTCCCTACCCTCTCTGTCCTCCTCTGTCCTACCTAGCCTGTGCCTGTCCATCAGCTCCTTTGGGACAGGAGCTGACTCGGGGTGTTCCCGCTGTGCCCCTTTTTGGGGAGACAAGATGTAGGTGCTTAGAGCTGTTTGTTCAGGGCAGGAGAGCAGCCCCGCAAACTGACTGGACAGTGTAGTTGTAGGCCCGTGCCACAGCATTGCCCTGGGGATGAGGACTGTGCCCAGAAGCCCTTTGTTCCAGCAGCTCCCTCCTTGGCTCCCCAGCAGCAGAAGCACTGGGGACCCTGCAGCTCTGGGGCTGGGGGGCCATTTCCCCCCCATATACTTCCAGCAAAGTCCCCCGGTGCTGCTTGCTGGCCCCAGCATGGGGATGACCTGCATTGGGGAAGCGGCACCTCCACTGCCAAAGCTCAGGCCTGGGGGATAGAGGGTTGAATCCAACTGTGCAGACACCTTGTTCCCCGGCAGGCAGACAACTCCTACTCTCCCTCACCCTTCTGTCCTTTGCACATTGCTCTTCAGTTTGCATCTCATGACTTTTCTTTTGTGTTCTGTCCCTCTGGGTTAATGAGTTGATATCAATAAAAATTTAACATTGGTTTCTCCTTTGTTTTCTTCATGCCACTCTGTCCCTCATCTCCTTCCTGTCTCATGTGGGTACTGTCAGCAGTGTGGTAGGAGGTGGTTGCAGGCAGCTCACAGCCACAGGCCCCCCCGGTGTGACCATGGCTGAGACCCAAGAGGCTCCCACGCTGCCAGGCTGAGCGGGACAGGGCCATTGTGCTGACCCTAGCCACCCTCTGACTCTCGTACACAGCTTTCCTCATCTCATGCCATCTTCTCCATGAGTCTTTTGGCGTGAAATATCAGGGTTAGACTGGATCCTGTCTATACCCTGTCTCCATTCCCAGACATTGCCTATAAGCAGCAATCTCAGCCCTGGCATAGCTCCTGCATCACCTTCCCTTGGTGAAGAGGCTGGCACTACCCTTCAGCAGTGATCTTTTGTGATCCCTAAATTGGTCCCAATACACCTACTCCTTCCTCACCACCCTACCGTGTCCCAGAACCCAGTTTCCAAATTGATGGACCTACAGCCTTGTCCCTGCACCAAGACTGGCTGCCTCTTGCCAGTCCAGCTGTATCCCACCACTGGCTGGGTAGTTTGTGGTGTTTTCCAGCAAAGGCTTTCAGAAATGCTGTCTCTTTTCACTAACTCACTTTTTTCTCTCTCTTTCCTGTGCTGCGTTGATGTCTCCATTTTCTCTAGAGCGCTCTCAGCAGGAGGCCGAGAAAAACCGTGTTCTCACTAACGAGCTGCGGGTCATCCTTACTGAACTTAACAACTGAGATGCCCAGAGCTCCTGGCCCCGGCCCAGCCTCCCTGCCCCATTTTGGCCAGGCTGGCTCTGGGCTGGGAGCCCCACCCCGCTGGGGTGAGGCAGGGTGTGAAGCCTTGCCTTATCCTCACAGGCATAACTACCCTGCTTGGGCAGGACAGGGAGCCCTTCTGGAAGTGATCAGTTTTTTGTGGGAGAGATACAAAGGGTTTTGTGATGTCCTGGGATGCCCACGTAAGTGATAGCTGTCCTCTGGCATCATCCTGGCTCTGCTGGGGAGAGATGTGGTGGTTTGTGTTGCTGCCTTCCTCCCCTTTTCCCAAGAGTCACTGGGCAGCCTCTTCCTTCTTACCCTGGTCACCCCAAAATGTGCAGGGAGGATCCTCTTAGAAAGAGCTTCTTGGAGGGTGCTAGGAAGGCTGGGAAAGGAGCTGAGGATCCAGCAGCACCCACTGCCCCAAACTTGGGACAGGGAAGAGGCTAGCAGGGCACACTGGGAGATAGGGCTGGGTGGACAGCAGTCTTGTTCCATCCCCATCTCTAGGGGAAGTAGGTTGCCATTTGGAAGTGAACACTGGAGGGAGACTGCCTTGGCAGCAGACTGCCTGGCAGAGCTTATCCTTGTAGCCTTGTTAGCTCTGCTCCTTATCTCTCTGTTGTCCTCTGCCCACTCTCCTGGGCTGTTTATGGGCTGTTTTCTCACTCCTTTTCTTCATGGAGCACTGCTGGGTCATGCAGCAGGCATTGGTTCTCTGCTTCTACTGGCCAAGGGTTTGTGCACGTGCCCTCAGCTGGCCAGTGGTGATGCCCCGGTGTCTAGCCAAATAATGGTTCTTGCCAGCAGCACTGCTGCAGTGCTCAGCCATGGGCAACGGGGCACCCTGGGAAGATGGAAATGCTGAAGAGTGGTACCTGCCTGCCCTAGTGACCAGCCTGACTGGCCTGGTTTCCCTGGCAGATCCCACAGTGGCTGGACTCATCCTTGCCAGAAATGGGGCTACTTGTGTGGACTGTGCTCCACAAGGGATGCCCCATTTGACTGGAGGCCATTGCTGTACTGAAATGTCCATCTGTGTGTGTGTGTGTGTGTCTGTGCTTGGTGTGGTGTGTGTGGGTCCTGCTGCACCTGGGTACATTTGGGTTGTGTCTGTGTGCGTGGCTGGGTCTCCCTTGTATTCACAGAGAGCCTGGCCAGTGCCAAAGAGGAGAACGTGGGGATACACCAGGTCCTGGACCAGACCTTACTGGAGCTGAACAACCTCTGAGCTGTCCTCGCATGCCCCTGTTGTCCCTTTTCCCTACCCAACACATGCACCCCACTGTCATGCTCAGGATGTCGTCATCAGCTGAACTGCATCTTGGCCAAATCCACACCTCCATTGAGAAGGGAAGCTCAGCAGCCTTGCACTGTTGCTCAAGGGGATCTTGTTTGTGCACAGCCTAACTGGCTCTGTCCTGTCTTTATGTCCAAATATTAAAGCAGTTTGACAAGATAGATGGCTGTGTTTGGCTCTTTGGGTGGGCACAGGCACTGGGAGAGGAGGTGTGGGTCTCCCTCCCCAGTTCATGCACGGAAGGTCTGCAGGACCTCTGTGGCTCTGGCGGGCTTGGAATGATAACCACATGGTTTGGACTGTGTTCCCTCATCTCCATCACTTCCTTGGAACTCAGAGGAAACCTCCAGGTCTCAAGCTCAGTCCAAACTCACCATCCTCTTCAAGTACACAGTGATAAACCGTGCCACTGGTGTGT
This sequence comes from Cettia cetti, assembly GCA_013401135.1. Lineage (NCBI taxonomy): Eukaryota > Metazoa > Chordata > Aves > Passeriformes > Sylviidae > Cettia > Cettia cetti. The sequence goes on from VZUI01046138.1 coordinate 10,160, forward strand.
CCCCTTCCATAGTCTGCAGGCTACTGGCTTGACAGCTCAGGAAGCTACAAGGTCCTTGACACCTCCATGAAGGGTTCATGTTTATGACAATGAGGAAACACACAAGCACATGATCATGCATGTACACATTATTAGTTGTCAGGGTCTTCTCCAAGTATGGGATTAGCAGCTCACCCTTTGTACTAGTTGCAATTTATATTGACAGTGACTGAATGCCTGCCTGAGGGACAGCTGTAGAAGCTAGCACATATTAATGCAGCACAGTGTTCAGGAAGTTTCTTCCTGACTGGCTTGTTATATTTTCTCCAACACAAATTGAAGTGCAGCCAGATGTGTCTCATTGCTGTTACCAAAATGGGCTGGATTTCCTGGAGATGCCCAAAGCCATTATCTAGTCCTGCTCTCGCCTCAGGCTCCTCCATGATGTGGACCAAGCCCTGTTGTCCCTCACTGCCCAGCGGATATCCCTCTTAAAGCACATCCACATGCTGCCAGGAAACACAATTCATGCTGGCCCCTTGTCGAGCCAGACCCAGCAAGAGACTGACAGGGATAGCTTTTGTTATCTGCTTTCCTTCATTTGCTGCACCTCTTGGGTCAGGAAAGGAGGGTGCTGAGATTGCATCTCTTTCCTGCCCAGGTGCTGCTGGCCTCCTGCCCTCTCCGTGGCCCAGCAATTCTGTTTTGTGGTTCTGAGGCCTTCTACAGCAGGAAAAAAAAGCTCCCCATGCATAGGGTGCTCATCTTCAGTTCATTTTTCCAAGGTTGCAAAGTCTGCTGTGAGCTGCAGCCTCCCACCCTGGGCCTGGAGGAGCTGGAGGGGAGGACAGTACATGATGTCCTGGACTGCTGAGCTGCCTCTGCACAAGGGCTGGAGCTCCTCCTTGGGCGCACCTTCCTCTTCTGCAGTGCATCAGCTGAGCCATTCTGTTGTTTAGTCAAAGCACCTTCCAGGCAGGGGGTTGTCTGCCTTTGAAAAGAACCAGTGTAAAAGCACCTCTTCTCTGGAAACCTGCACCCTGCACTGCAAACAAGCCTGCCCTGTGCCCCGGTCAGGGTGCGTCCCAGTGCCCAGCCTCTGGGCGCCCTTCGCCTTCCTGCTGGGACAAAGAACCCTTTCACACCCACTTTTTTTCCCATTAGCTGCTGCTGCCTCCTGGTTTGGACCAGTCCACTTGACTTAACTGTTTACACCTCACTGCAAGAGACATTTTATTCCTTTGAACTGCCTGTGATTTGGCAGTGAGATCTTGACTGCTGCTCCCAGGTGATGCTCAGCCTGAGAAAGCCATGAGCTATGTCATGGTTCAGCAAAGCTTTGCATTTCCTCCATTCCTCCACCCATCTCCTTTCCCCTGTAGCCCCACAGAGAAACAGGTAGGCCAGGCAAAGTTCTGGGAGGATGGGGCACTGTGGAACTGCCAGCACAGGAGCTTGTCTCTCCACAGGTGTCACAGACCCAGGCTGGGGACTGAAGTGCCTGTGCCCTCCTCCCTTCCTTTCTCTCCACCTCTCCCATGGAATTTCAACCTTTGGATTTGTTTATTTTGGCCTGGCAGACAGAAGATCTCCCCAGAGAGCTTTCAGCCCTGCTGTTGGTTGCCACCCCATTGATATACCAGCACATTAACTTTCAGGAGCCTCTCACCTCTGCTCTCTGCTCCAGTTTCCTCATCTCTCCAGTGCCACATTTCATCTCTGAATCCTCCCCATTCAATGCCCTTGAACTACATGCTGAAGCGGGAGGACCACACAAAGAGCATCTGAGATATTTTGATGAGACATGTTAAACTGTACAGAGCCAGGCACAGACTACTGCCACCCCTCAGTCTCTCCCTGCATCTACAGCTTGAGACGTTGCGGCGAGGGCCAGAAAAACCATGTTGCCAAGTTATGAGGGTTTTGCAAGGCTCTGGGGGATTTCAAAACAGGCCAGGCCCCCTAAAGCCCCCCAAGTGCCACACAAATCTCCCAGCCCTCAAATTGATACTACTGACTTATCAATGCCAGCAGAGGACAAGGCAGCTGAAGGGAAGCATGGGTAACCAGGACCATGTGGCGCCGTCTCAATTTTGTATGAGCATGCCCCATATGCAGTGCTTGGGGCTGTGCTGCCTGTGACAGTGGATTGTGCAGTACAGGAGGACATGTGGCCCCTGCTCCGTTTGCTCAGGGGATCTGGGGCCAGCACTAGAGCGTTGCTGCTGCAAGAAGGCTGACAACAGGGCAACAGGCAGAAAGGGACTCTTGTGGACAATTTATTGCATTGGTTTAGCAGTTGCTGGTCACAAGGTTCATTTATTGCCTTTCAGAAGAAAATAAATATAAAGCACTTGTTATCAGGGTTCTGTTACGTAGTGCCTTTCTTGCAGGATGTCTTCACTATGTTGATTCTTATTGTTTTTGGGGATTGGGCTAGGATCATCATTTTGGTGAACTTCATAGTATCGCCTTAAGAGATAAAATCACTGGTCTTGATTCTATCACACTGGTCCATGTTTCAAATGCTGGGCAGGTCCTGCTTTAGAATGACAGAATAGCTGAGGTCAGAAGGGATCTCTGAAGATCATTGACACAATGAGGAGGAGCACTCTCAACTAGACCATGTTATTTGCACCCCATCGGGCTTTAGCTTGAATGGTTCCATTAGTGATGGATGCAGTGATCACAAAGATCTGACACCACTGTGGGCACCTTTGAACTTCTAGCCACTGTCCTCCTCTTTGCTGCTGGAGTTCTCCTGCTCCCTGCAGCTGGCAGAGGCATGCTTTCTTTGCCTGTCCAGCCAGCAGGCCAGTGACCAGGACCAGAACTGCCACAGTACCTCAAAACAGTCACTTCTGTTATACTACAGAAAGGAGTGGGGCTTCCATGGTGCTTCTCTTCCCCTCTATCACCTGCAGCAGCCAAGCCATCTCATGATGTAGATATTCCTCACACTCTTCTATCTATTTGGCTGTGCCCATGTTGGCCTGATCATGATGCTGCAGTCTGGGCTGGAAAGTCGGCAGAGCCAGGAAGAACACAAGTCTTGGAGTCAAGGCCTGGTGGATGGAAAGGGTGGGTCTGGGTGGGAGGGAACAGGGTGCTGGGGACACCCAGGATGTCCCCCCAAAGTTTCTCTGGGCACCTGCCACTATGGAGAGGTCTAAGCTCCTCTTCCTTCAGCCCCAAGTACAGTTTTCTGCCCTGTCCTGCCCTGAGGTGCTTGCATTTCATCTCATTAGGAACCCCCTGGCATTGCTTCCATCTCTATCTAGCCCAGCATTCCTCTGCATGCACACTCACTGGTCACCAGGATCCAGGTGTGGTGGGGCTGGGGCAGCCTGGTGATGTGTCTGATGACACTTCCCGCTGTGACCCATCCTCCCTGATGTCGCAGCTGCCAGAGCTGCATCTCCCAGCTGACAAGCCCCAGCCTTCATCTCCAGCCTTCATGGGTCTTCACCCACAAGCCAGCTCCCAGAGGCTCTCTTGGCCAAGCGGGCAGCACCCGCAGAGCTGTAACTCAACACATGGATTTTAAGTGGATGTCCCTGGCATAGAGTGAGATGTGACTTTCTCTGGTCTGTTCCGCAAAGTTATAAAATCTTAAGCAGAGACAAAACTATTCCCCTCTCTCCCCTTTCTGCTGGGGTACGACTTAGCCTTGTAAACCCTGGTGACCAAGCCAAACATCAGTTGTGTTCCTGGAACAAGTGGAAATGATCCTGTGATTTCTGCTGCCAGCTACCAACTTGCTGACTGTGAGGGCAAGCCCATGAGCTGGTGGGGATATACCAGGACCCACATCTCACTGCTCCCCTGGGATTGCCCTGGTTCAGGAGAGCCCTCTGTACTCCACACTGGAATGATCTGCTGTGAATTGAGCCTCTTAGAAACAGGGCCTGTTTTCCACGACTTTACTAAACCCAGACCCCTCAAAAGCCTTCTCTGACCTTGCTGCATGTGCCAGGACTGGCCTGGGCGCGGTATTTCTGCCGGTTCAGCAGGTGCCAAACTCTACATCCAGTCTTCTGTCCAAAGTCTTCTGGAGGCGGAAAGGGTGTGTGTTGGGGTGCAGGTGCCTGTAAGAGGCGAGTGCCCTGAAGTCCCTTTCTGTGCCAGTGTCGTTGACATGGGGCCGGACTGGAGGTGACAAGCGGAGGGAACACTGAAGCACTGAGGGTGGAACAGCCTGTACACCTCGCCCAGCCCCTGCTCCTGCGGGCCGCGCAGCGTCCCACTCACGGGGTGGCCGTGGGGACGAGGCCAAGCTCCCCTGGGCGCAGGCCGCGTCCCCACAGCATCACGGGACATGCCAAGCTGGGAGGGACCCACAGCTGGATGGAGTCCAGCTCCTGCTCCTGCTCAGGACCGCCAAGGGTCACACCGTGTGCCGGAGAGCGTTCACCAAAAGCTTCTTAAGCTCTGCCGGGCCGGTGCCGCGACCCCTTCCCTGCGGAGCACCGGCTCCGGCCGGGCTTTCCCCGACATCCAACCCCTCCCGTGACTGACGGGCTGGCCCCGCCCCGCGGGCCCGCCCCGGGACGCTGCTTCCGCCGGCGGCGGCGCGCGCACCTGTGACGTCATCGGCCCCGGAAGGGCGGTGGAGGGGGAAGGGGCCGCGGGGCCGTCCGGTCCGAGCTCCGGGTCCGACCCCGGTCCCGTGTCCCCGCTCCCGCCGAAATGACGCTCGCCGTCTTCTTCGGGTGCACCTTCATCGCCTTCGGGCCCGCCTTCGGCCTCTTCATCTTCACCATCGCCCGCGATCCGCTCCGCATCATCATCCTCATCGCCGGGTCAGTCAGCGATGCCTTGTGCTGCCGTGGTGTGGGACCGGGATCGGCTTCGGGAGCGGTGCGGGCGTGCCGGGGCGCTGGGACCAGCGCCGGTGCTGCTATCAGAACGATCGTGGCGGGGGAACTGATTCTGCTGCTGCTGCTGGTTGTTCCAGTTGGAATGTGATGGGGTGTTGGTCCCATTGCCTCAACACGATCACTGTAGTCGGGACAGGGATGTTGGTAACAATGACGGTGCTGGTACAATATGGGCGTGACAGGAGTGCTGGTAGCAGTATGGGTGTGACAGGGTGGTGGTGGCATCAGGGGTGTGAAAGGCGTGTGACTGGTAGTAGCTGAGGCACCATGGTGCCTGCAACAGGCACACCGGTACTCTTGCTGGTGCTGTGGTGCGCTCACTGGAGTCACCAGTACTCATGCTGGTGTTGTTGTGGATTCACTGGAGTCACACTACACATCCTGGTGCTGTTGTGGATTCGCTGGAGTCACACATGCTGGCGCTGTTGCTTGCATGACAGGAGCACCAATATTGTTTCTCTTACTGTCTCAGCACATCTAAGACACAAGAACTCATACAGTACCAGTGGAGGGTTGGTAATGGTACTGGTGCACGTGTGCAGCTGGGAAACCTCCAGCTGTGGGACCAGAAGGATGTAGTACTGGAACGGATACTGGCATGCATATGAGCCTGGCACAGGTGCTGGTACTGCTGTGTGCACAACAGGGGCACAGCAGTACCAGAGTGCCACTTGGTGACCAGCGGGGCAGGAGTGCAGGCACAGCACAGGAGTGAGACCCGCACGGACACCACCGGCCCAGCACTGGTACCAGAATGGCACTGGTGCTGGTCAGAGAGTGGGCAAGGTGGAGGCACAGCTGCCAGTGCCAGTCCCAGCATGGCAGGGGCTCTGGCACAGCACTGATGCCAACAAGCTCTGTCTCTTGCAGGGCTTTCTTCTGGCTGGTGTCACTTCTGCTCTCGTCCCTCATCTGGTTTATCGCAGTGAAAGCCAGCGACCCCCAGGATGAGCAGCTGCAGAAGGGGCTCCTGATTTTTGGGGTGATGTTCTCTGTGCTGCTGCAGGAGGCCTTCCGCTTCCTTTACTACAAGCTCCTCAGGTAATGGCCTCTCCCCAACTGTGCCAGTGCTGCTGGAGAGTCTTCCCAGCTGTGGTGGTGCTGTGTTTCACCCGTGAGCTGCTAGACTGGGGGGAGTGTCAAGTGTGGCAGGAAGCTGCCTCAGTGCTTACTGTGAGCACATGGGTGGCACCTGTTTCAGTTTGTCGACCTCAGTGGGTCTCAGGTGGTGGAGCAGAGCAGCCCTACGGTCTGGAGGATTTGGTGCCCTGACCACCCCGGGTCACAGTTTCAGAGCAGCCTGGGCAGCTCCCAGCCTTCCTGATACCATTGTCTTGGAGCGCAGGGGTTTTTCTGCCAGGGGAACCTGTGCTGTGGATGGACGGACACTGTGCTGGTGCTGGGCAGGCATGTGCAGGGAGTTGTCCTTTATATTCCCTGGTTTTCCTGGATGGAAGCTGGGAGAATGCTGCCGGGGGAGCCATGTCGGCAGGCTTGTGCTGCTCCCTGCGGCAGGGCACTGCTGGAGGTGGGCAGACAGAGGGTAGCAGAGCTCCACGGAGCAGCCTCTGACATAAAACCACTGTGTTTCCTTTGCCTTGTGGATCTCTGGTCCCAAACACTGCTGTCCTTCCCGGGCTAAGGAGCTGCCTGACATCCTCCTCACCTATCACACCTCTAGTTGGCACAAATTATGAAGCCTCTCCTCTCCCAGTTTCCCTCCCTATAAAATTTTTCTAACTCTTCGAGCTCTTCCTGCACCCTCCTCCATTGTTATCAACATCTTCTTTAAGTAGATCAGGTACAGCCTTCCACGCCTGCAGTGGGCCTGCTTGCCATGCGGGGGTGCTGCTTGCCTTACACCCAACATCCTGCTCACACCAGCCCGGCTCTGCCGGGCTGGCTGGCACCCACATCCCTCTGTGGAAAATCTTTCTATGTGATCTCACGTGATTTTCACATGCCTGTTTTGTCTGGTGGTACAGTCACACGGACAGTCTCTGTGGTGGGTGTTGCTTGGAGAGGGGGAGGTTGCTGGGAAGGTGGCATGGTGCAGAGGGAATACTGCACCATGCCTTGGGAGGTGGCTTGGCTGTTCTGGGCTCCAATGTGCTCTCACCCCACAGGAAGGCCATCGAGGGGCTGGTGGCCCTCAGTGAGGACGGCTGCTCCCCCATTTCCATTCAGCAAATGGCATATGGTGAGTGCTGTGCAGAGCAGAGCACCCTGACTGTGGGGCAGGGGGCGAGGCTGGGCAGGCCTGAACGTGGTACTGGGAGCAGAGTGAGATTTCTCATGCCCAAGCTCACTTGGAGGTGCGTGGCGTGACCCTTGGGAAGTTCAGAGCTTAACAGTGTCCCTGTCCTGGCAGTGGCTGGTGTGGGCTTTGGTCTCATGAGCGGCGCCTTCTCCATGATCAATCTCCTGGCAGATGCGTTAGGGCCTGGCACTGTGGGCATCCATGGGGATTCACAGCTGTATTTCCTGACCTCAGGTGAGTAACTGGCACCCTTCACTCACATCTCTGCCCCATCACAGAGGCAGCAGATGAGGCGCTGGAGTTTTCCCTCTTACATTTCCTTGTCCATGCTGCACCCTCACCTACCTGAGCCCTTTATAGTTCCCTGTCACATATCTCTCTGACAAATCCTTCTTGCTGTTCGCTGTGACCCTCCCTGCTCTTCTTTCCATGTCTTCTACACTCAGAGTCTGACCCAGCACTTTCCAGTCCAGCCAAGTTGTTCTTTACCCTCCCTTTACTGACTCATCTCCATCCCTTCCCCAGGCCTACAGGCCAGGTCAGGTGGGTGATTCCCTGGTGACCCTCTGCTTCTCCCTGCAGCTTTTATGACCATGGTGCTGATTTTCCTTCACACCTTCTGGGGTATCCTCTTCTTTCATGGCTGCGAGCACCGGCGCTGGTGGGAGATCGCAGCAGTCGTTATCATGCATCTCACTGTTTCAGGGTTGGTGAGTAACTGGGAGCAGGGCTCTGTGCTGGCACCTGTATTCAGAGTACTGGCCCCTGTGCTGGGACAAAATAGCCTTTGGCACTAGCAAAGGATTTGGCCCTTTCACAAACCAAATCCTGAGGTTGGTGCCACCTGTCCCACTCCGTTCACTGAGGTGATGACACTGCCACATGTCCTGTCCCTGTCCTCTCCTGCCTGCTCACCCTTCTCTTCTCATGCCTCTCTCTGCAGTCGTTTTGCAACCCCCTGTATGTGGGCAGCCTGGTGCCCTCCTACCTGCTGATGGCTGCTGCTGCTGCCTGGGCTTACCTACTCTCGGGGGGATCTGCGCAGAACCTGCGGCGCTTCCTGCTCTGTAAGTGCTGCTCCAGAAAGGGGGTGGGCAACACTTCGGGTGTCATGGGGTACCAGGACTGGTGCTGGGATGAGGAAGGGTTGTCCCAATGGCTCAAACAAGGGCATCATTCCCTTGTCTCCCACACCAGAGGAGCAGGTGGTTTTTGAGGCCATGGTCAGGTTGTTGTCTCTCCTGGGAGAAGTGGGGTAGATTTTGGTGAAAACTCATTGTTTCTTATCTCGGTGCCTGCAGGTTTACGGAGCGGAGCCAGCCCCCAACCAGGCTCCTGAGGGTCTGCAGGATGTTCCGGTCCCCAGCCACCCCTCCCCTCCCCTCCTCTCCTGGCGGCAGGATCGGCCATCACCTTCTTTGCAATATCTTTTCTCCTGGACTGGGGGACCCCAGCCAGCCCTGGTGGGGCAGGCACTGGGGTCCAGCTGTGGCAGCCAGCCGACTGGTGTGGCTGAGACTGGCTCACTCCAACACCCCTTTGGGAGTCCCCATAAAACAACTCAGTTTTGGGGGACTTGACTTTGCTGGCCCTGCTGTGAGCTCAGCCCCAGTTAGCCTGCCTGTGACTGCCGGAGGCTTGAGCCCAAAGAAACCCATCGCTTCTCCCCCCGCTGCCACAGATGTGCTGCCCCCCATGCCAGGGCAGGGAGTCCACATTGCGTCCTCGCTGCAGGGTGGAGGAAGGGGCTTTGCAAAGTGCTGCTGTGCCCTGGGTCGTGGCTGACTGCTGTAGTTCTCCTTTCTCCACCTCTTTGCCCAGTCCTGCTACCTCAGGAGCCACAGCCCTGGCAGGGCTAAGCTGGAATCCTGATGCAGCAGGATGGTGCTGGGGCACCCACAGATACTGACAGCATGGAAGATGGGAGAAGGAGGGGGTAAAAGACAGTGTCCAAAGGACCCAGTGGGTATGGAGGGTGGTGGAGGGTTTGGGAGGAGATGCAATGCCACAGCTGTTGCCGGCACAGATTTGGGAGGGGGTTCAAGGGACCATTCCAATGGATCATTGCCCTCTCCTGTTCTTGGGGATTTTCAGGCGGGTACCAGCCCTGGTTCTGTGCCACAGGGCTGGGAGGGAGAAACTGCCATCGGGCTGAAAAGGCAGTTTTATCCACAGTGGGCTTTTATACCAATAAAATTAAGTACCACAGACAAGTGGGGTTGTGTGTGTGCAGTAGTGTTGCCCTTGTGGGGAGGGTACAGGCAGTGGTAACAATGGCTTGTGCTGGTGTGACTGGAGGGGGATGGTCTGGCAGTTGTGGACCCTATTTGCCTGCAGGCCTTGCTCCTGCTCTGTCCATCCTAACTGGCTGAGCTCTAATTTTAGTTTTGGTGGAGGCTACTGAGGGCTGGAGATCAGCAGGTTCCTCTCCTCTCCCTGACAGGGCCAGTTTCTTTTGGTTTTGCCATGGCCATAAAGCTCCCTGGGACTTGGCTCCAGCTCCACAGGAGCCACCATGAAAGGTAGGAGGTAGCCACAGATCTAGGGTGTTCTCGCTAATACATCTGTGATAAAGCTGGAGGTGAGCTGGGTGGGGGCTGGCCAGCAAGCAAGCGGTGGCTCTGCCACCTTCAGCTCTGCCTTTCTTCAGCTTACCAAGCCACAGCTATGTTTTTCCAATGCTTTGTATAAATAAGAGGAGGAAGATGTCCCAGAGTGATGGAGGGCAGGGCTGAGCTGTAGAAGAGGCCTTGTGCTGCTTACTCTGGAGCTCTGCCTGGTGCACAGAGGCTGATGCTGTCTTTGCCGGTTGGAAAGGGGTTCCTGCCCACCCCTCTCCACTGTGGTTCCAGCTGCACCAAGGTGCTCTTTCCTGCCCCATGGCTTCCCACAAAGGCAGCAGAGACAGCTGGTACCATGGGGAAATTTTCCTTTTTTTTTAATAGTTTTTACCCTTTTTTAACAAAAATATCTATTGGGGCCAAATTCTGCCCCCCAGACAAACAGTCCATGTGTGCAGCCAAGGCATGCTGGAGCACTGGTCTTCTTTGACTTGGGGTGGTGGTGAGGGGAGGTGGGGTGGCCGGCTGAGCCAGTGGGGCTGGGACTGCCGCAGAGGTGTGGAGCTTACGCGGTGTTCTCGGTGCTGGCTGCCGTGTAGATGACCTTGGATTTGGTTGGCGAGTCCAGCCTGGTGGGGAAAGAAAGGGGGAGACTGTTAGACCAGGAAGGGGGTCTTGTTGCCTGAAACTGCCATTAAACCCCCTTCTTGTGCCTTGGACCCATCCTGTCCCCAGTCTCCTCCTGCATCTGCCCATTGCTCACCGTGCGTTCTGGCTGCGGTGCTTATAGATGTACAGCAGGAAGGCCAGTGCTGTGACAGCAAAGAGCACCCCGAAGAGCACGGCAAGCACATCTCCTGCAAAACGAGGACAGGCATGTTACTCTGCGGGTCTGGCTGAGTAAGAGGAAGCAAGGAGCAGGCTGCCTGGTGGTCCAAGGGCAGAAGGAACACAAAGGACCAGCCTTGGTTAGGCACACTTGCCTGCATGAAATGAGCTGGAGTGTCCTTCTGAAAAGGAGACAAAAGACCAGAGGATGAGAAACAACAGCGTGGATGCTAGAGCAGCCCTACAAACCCACTGTGGCTGCCCGCCCCCGACTCAGCACATGGCTTGCACAGGACCCCAATTCCCAGGCAGGTACAGCCCCTGTCCACCTTCCCCTGCTTTGTACCAGTCCCTCACTTACCTGCTGTTGCTGAATCATCGCTATCTGTAAAGAGAAACAGAGCAGTCAGGAGGTTGCCTTTGAAGTATTTGGGGAGGTAAGCCTCAAACCTGCAGACCTGCAGACCTCCAGGCCCCACTTCCAAAGTAGGGCTGCCCACAGGACTCCCCATCACCCATGAGCAGGGGAGAGCTGCCTGCCACATCCTCAGCAGCTCACAGCGTCTTGCTGCAGGAAGCCCAGCCCTGACACTCTGCCAGAAGCAAGAGGAAAAGGGAGAAAAAAGGATCCCTGAACCACACCCCACACCTGAGCCTCAGTGAGCCCAGCCAGAAATTCCCCCATTGTTGTTTCCACAGTCTAGGAAGCAGGCAGGGTGCTGAGCACTGCAGCACCCCATGAGTGCATCTGAGGCACCTGGGACGAGCCCAGCAGGCAGCAGCCATGGGGACAGTTGCCTGCAGTGAGATGGTCAGCAGCTCCAAGGGAGGAGGCAGCCAAGCGTTGCAGGTAGAGCTCTTGGCATGGGGATGGCTTGGCGGCCCTATGTGCTGGGAGGGAGCTGTGCTGGACAAATGTTTGCCCAGCACAAAAGCATGGCTTATAAAGAGCTGCATTATCATCTGTACATGGCTCGGGTATGCTGCACAGTGGCACTATCTATGGGCTCTATCCAGCTACATGGCTGCTGCAGGAAAGCTGCCACCTCCACCCAGCAGCTGGGGACAGGAGTGGTTAACCCCGAACTGAAGGTGACTGGCAAAAAGATCAACAAGCATGGGCACAGAAGGTGCAGCTGCAAGCAGAACAAGATGTGACCCCACAGCACTCCACCTCAGTGCTCAGCAGCCCTAGGGCTAAACAAGGCAGTTAGCACTGATGTGGGGAGAAAACCCCAACAATCCTGTGCACACAAGGCAGAGGACAGTAATCGCATTCAAGAATACTGGGACATTCTCCTGGCACTTCTGGAACAAGACCTTTGTGGCTTTGCTACAGTGGGGATTTTTGTATAGAAATAGCAAATAATGAAGAAAAAACTAGGTAGAGCTTGGCAACTCCCCCTGTGCCCCAGCACTGGGAGGCTTTGGAACAACTTCTGCAAGAAAGTAGTAAAAGAAAAGCTTGGAGGTAAATGGAAAATATGATAAAGTATCTAAGAGGTTTACCAAAGATAGAGCATGCCAGCCTAACCTGATATCCGTCCTTGATAAGTGATATTCTAGACAAAGAAAATGCAGTAGATTTTATCTCTCCCAGCTTCAGTGAAGCATTTGATGCAGTGCCACATGGGAAACTGCTAGCCAGGCTGAAGACCACAGTGATTAAAAGCCTAGAGCCATTAGCAAGCAGGCTGCAGGTGGAATGGTGAGGGAACTGCCTTGCACCACATTGTGTGGTTATCAAGGCATTGACCAGAGGCTTGGGACCAACCCTGTGCTGTTCCTATTAGTCACCTTCACAAAAGGTGTAGGAAATGCCATCAGAACAGAAAAGGAACAGGATGTTGAACAGAAAACCAGTGACCTCAGGGAGCAGCAATGGGCAAAAATTCAATGGTGCAGAGCAATAGTCACACCTGAGGATTAATAGTGATTTCTACTCATGCCTGGAAATCACCAATGCAAGAAAGGCCTTCAAGGAGAAATAGAGGGTGAGCATTCAGGCAGGGGACTGTGTGCCTGGATGGGATGGCTGTGAGGCCCCACTGGCAGAGCACAGCCTTCAGGAGGGGCCCCCACTCTGCCTGTCCTGCAGGATTTAGAGGAGGGGTGTTCACTGCAAGCTTGTACCTCTGGCAGGTCCTAATGAATTTATGTATTGCATTTGGGATTGAAGTAGCCTAGCTGGAGTGCTAGGACCTGCCTCTTTGCTCTTGACCCTGCATCCCCTCGTCCTGCTACTGTTACATCTGCAAGACTAAGGATAAAATGAGTTTCTAGAAACCAGTCTTCCCCGGGCAGGGTGAAAGAAGTGCAGAAATAGGAGAGATCAACACCCTAAAGCTAGTGCTGCCGTGTCAATTGCTGGGCAGGTCTAACCCATGCAGATGCTCTGTTTCTATAAGGTACACAAAGCATTGACTCCTGCAGCTGCTCCCATCACTGCATCCCTGCTGCTGGGAGCAGCCTGACACACTCATGCACTCCTTACCAGGAGAATGCTTTACTGAAGGGGTGGTCTGGAAGCTCGCCAGCACCCGTCGCCCGTGCAGGTTCTGCACTGGCCGGTAGTTGTTCTGCAAAAGCTTGTAGTCAGGACTTCTCAGGGTCGAAACCAGCATTGACATCTGGAAGGAGAAGAGTGTGAACAGAGTAGCATCCATCCCATCTTTGGGAGCAGATGAGCTGCAGTGCACTGGCACAGGGCACCTGCACCAGCTTACGGGCACAGACTGGGAAAGACCCAGTGCGGATCTCATTGCTCCAACAGACCTGGTGATGAGAGAGCAACATGGTCTGGTTGAAGATTGTCCATTTGACTGTCTGGTAGCAGGGAGGGGTGGTCAGAGAGCCATTATAGTGGAAGTAGAGTTTCAGGTTGGCAGGCAGCAGACCTGCAATGTTAAATCCGGACACCAAGGTTTCTTGTCCTGGGAGAGGAAACATGATGGGAGTGAGACAGGTACAAACCCCTTGGAGGACAACAGCATGGAGATCATGGGCAGTCTGGCACTGCATGTGCCACTGCAGCCACTGGAGAAAGGGGAGTTGGTTTGCTCTGTGGAGGCTGGGGAAAGCAGGCAGGCTGCCTGCTGCAGCCTTGCTCTGCTGAGCATCTGGTTTCTCTGCTGGGCTGCAGCCCCCTGAGACAAAGCATGAGATGGGACAGGGCCTTACCTACTTCTTGAATTTCAAGCAGATGCTTAAGTATTTCTTGGTAGTATTGGTTCTCCCCATGCCCAACCTGCAACACAGAGACCCCATGGTAACAGCAAGGCCAGCAGCCAAAGGGAGACAAGACAGTGACGGCAGTGCCAGAAGGGAGGTACTTCTCCTTGAGAGGCACCCTATCCCAGGGACCCCTTCATTCTTATCAGTCCTGATCTGCCTTTTCTCTCCCTTTCTTCTAAAGTACATTTGCACCTCTGCCAGTCCCCAAAACTCTGTCCAGCTCTGCCCATCCCAGTCCCATCCTCCCCCTGCTGATCCATGGAACTCACCTCCAGAAAGGCTCCCAGTACAGCCAGGCCATCTGGGTGAACCATTGCCTCTGTAAAGCTGTCATACTTGGTATTATAGTGGACCACATGGATCTGGAAGGGAAAAATGCAATCCCAGTGCTGAATGGACACCACTGGGAGATGCTCACTCCCACAGGGCTGCAGCCTGCAGACAGAAGGGCTGTGAGAGACATGCAGGTGTGATGGAGTACCACTGCAGGGAAGGGAAAATGCTGGTGGGGACAAGAAAATCTGCTGCTGCAGAGCAGCCAGCGTGACACTCTGTTTGCAGGAACTTCCCAGGTCAGGAACAGCAAACCAGCACTCTGTCCTGCCTAACAGGGGCTAATACTGCAGTTAAGCTCAGTGTGAGGGCATCAGCTAGAGAAGGAGGGATATGACCAGATGGGAGCTGGCAGAGCAAGAAGACAGTGTGTACAGAGTAAACAGTCCCTGTAGCTCCCAAAGCAGGCTCACAGCCTCGAGGGAAGGTGGCTTCCAAAGCCTGGGGACTGCCACAGCTCCTGCTCCATCAGCCCAGCACCAGGCTTCAGCATGAGTCTGGCTCAGCACCTAAATGTAGCTGGCTACGCTGAAATCCACTGCTGCAGAGCTGCCCAGGATCCTGGCCAGGAGTTACAGCCCGCTGACAACCAGAGCCACAGGCAAGGAGCATGACAGCATTCCAGTGCCTTCCCTGCCCAGCACCATGAGGGAAAAGATGCATCCAGCACCATGAGGGCTCCTTACCTCAGCAGCAAAGCGTCGCCCATTGACGGTGTGCTCCGAGCCGGGTACCGATGGGGAGCCCCAGTGCAGGTGCAGCTGCACAGCTCGGTACTGCTGGGCATAGCCACCAGTGAGGGCCAGGGACTCGGGCAGATCAAGGACTACTGCAGAGGGAGAAGGAAGAGGTCAGTAATACAACACAAAGCCCAGTCCATTCCACAGGTATGCAAAGGAAGTGTTTCAAGGAAACAGTGACCCTGGGCTTCTAGAAACTGGTCATAACAGAAAACCTTGCTTTCCATCTGTCATGAGGCTGTAGGCAAGCCTGCCAATGTGTCAGGGTTCAAACTTCTTACTTAAAGTTGTAGGATACTGTAGTAAATACGTCAGCTTCAAAAATAGCTGCTACGAAAGTGCTGGAAAGTGATGAGCCCCTCTGCAAAGACTCCTGGGGCCAGCTCCAAGCCAAATGTTATCCAACAATTTATTCAGTAAGTGAGAATAATACAAAGAGACCATGGACAAAATTCATAGAGAAAGATACTGGCAGAGTGGTAAGTATCTATGATCAGGGCAGCTGGACAGAGAGCTGCAACTCTTGGTGAGCTGGGACCTTTCAAAGGAAGCAGCCTGAAAGTGTATGACAGCACTGAAGCTGGTGGCACAGAAGCATTAAAAATTTTTAAAGCACTTGCAGCTAAAACTTGTGCCTCTTTGGATACCATAAATTCATACCTTATTTTTTTCTTTAATGTCGTTTATCCAGCTATTTTTGAGTTACGTAGCAATAAGACAAATCTAGAACTGAGTTACCTGGGCATGTGGCAAAAATATCAGGAGCATCCCTGGACTCTGAGAAAGGCTGTCCTATCCTTTTAAGCACCCTTTCCTACTTTTTAATGTAATGTCTTGTCCTTTTTCTCTTTCAGATGGGGTGTCCCGTAGTAACATGACTGATGCTGCACAGATTTGGGATTAACCACGTAACAGGACTGTGATGAGTCATTGGCCATTTTGACTTCCTTGCCATTGGCTTCAGAGATAGAAAACTCAAATACAGGAAGTGAGAAACTGTTCCCTCCCTATGAATTTATCTGCTTTCACACTTCTTTTGTATAAGTAAACCATTGTTTTCCCTCTCCTAACTACCTGAGTCATTTTTCAGGCCCTCGAAAAAGCTTATATAGCGTATATACACTTTATTACCAAAATGAGTAACTGTACAAATATCTTACTGGGCTTGCAACTTTTTATTTATTTATGGCTTTTCATAAAGCAGAGCATGGTTGCCACAATAAAAAAAAGGCATCTTAAAAGCATGTGAGAAAGGACTTCCCCCCTCCCCAATGAAAATGCTCTCACTGCTTTTCTAAACACCAAGCAACACCAGATGCCAGGGTGTCTAAAATAGCAACTACTGAGCTCAACTAGTTTAACTCTGCAGGCACATTAGGGCAGGAGGCCACAATATAGAGCTCTGTGCATGCAGCACGTAGCTGATCTGACCATACACAGCAAGCCTGACCTGTCAAGTTTGCTGTATACACAGGTCAGTTCCATCTCGTTGGCTACCAGGGCAAGGAGGTGCCTTATCACACTGTCAGCAAACTCTTAAATCCCTTTCTCCATAACCTTTTCTTAGCTCGGGGACTGGCAGACACCAGCATGCACAAAACATTCTGCCTCCTCCAAGAAAAAGCTGGTAGCAACCAGGTCCAACCATCCTCAGCTGTGGAAAAATGTGGTTTCCCTCCATATCTGGAATACTGAAGCTGATACTAAAATAACGCGAATAAGTTGTGTCCAGAATTTTACAAAAACCATTCTAGTATTGAAAAATAGAAAAAAAGACCTATAAAAAGATCTTGGGATAGAATCCTTAAGTACAGACAAAGTAAGGTGGTCAGTGTTGTGCCCTAAAAGACATATGTAGAGAGCTTAAAGTTTAAGTCACATCCAGAGACTGATGAGCCCTTTGAAAGTGAAATGCAGGGGGAGAACTAGTGGCTGAAAACCTGCATCAGAAATATCAGGGACATATTTTTTAAAAAAATGTGGAGTTAACAAATTTCTGGAGCCAGGTCCCAAAGGCTCTGGACACCTTGGGGCATCACTTCTTCCAGGAAAACAAATAGACTTGTAAAATTTCTACAGCCTGTTGCTTCCCTTTTGGCCTAGAAGGAAACAGGGCTCCAGCCTGCAAGACAGTCTCTTTCCCAGAGCACAGGAGAAGGGCATTAGAGAAGTCCAGTCCTGCTGGGAAAGTCTCTGCATCCTCTCCTTATGTTCCAGCCCCTGCAGTTGCCTCTGCCCCTACCTGTGTGCCCATTGTTCTTCAGCTTGAGCTGCTTGTTGGCAGGCAGGCTGTAGCCAGAGAGCTGGATCGGCCGCAGGTCAGGGCTGAAGATGACCTGAGCTGTGTCAACATTGATGGGTGATTGCCTGGTGCCCCCGCAGTCTGAGTAGTCTGTACTCCAGTGCTTCAGGTCTGGTGCAAGAAGGAAGGGAGGGACTGTCAGTGAGATCTCCAGGGTGAGGACACCTCCAGAAAGAAGGTTTGGAGTTGTTGGGGAAGGGGACTGGCAGTGGCCAGGAGAGTAGACATGCACATAAGTTTAGCTTCCATGAAGTTAGCTTGGGAGCAGCTTTATGCCAACATGTGACTGAATGCAGCTGTATCAGGAAAGGTCTCAGAGCATGGTGAGCTGCCAGGAAAGTCTATTTTTGGGGTGTTTAGGAAGAGTGCAAGAAGATCATTTACAAGTGGACTTGGCAAGCTAAGGAGCTGCTGCCCTGCAGCTCATCACACGCTTGCTGCCTTGCACAGCCTGGCCTCTAGCAGGTATCACCCCCAGTGCTGCCTGAGCAAGGTACCACAGTGTTCCTGGGTTCTGTGGCAAAGGGCCAGCTGACATGGCTGGGTTGGCTGCTGAAATGGCCACCTCCCCCCAGTACCACAGAAATCTCCCATTGCGCTGCAGAGGGCTGCTTCTAGCATGGCATGGGCCAGTGCAAACCCAGGCTTGTCCCCAGGCCAGCCCCTTGCAGGACTCCTGTAAATAATATGGAGCTGGGCATTTGCGGCTGAGCTAAACCCCA
Source organism: Cettia cetti (assembly GCA_013401135.1). Taxonomy (NCBI): domain Eukaryota; kingdom Metazoa; phylum Chordata; class Aves; order Passeriformes; family Sylviidae; genus Cettia; species Cettia cetti. The sequence continues at coordinate 27,999 of VZUI01046138.1, forward strand.
GAGTGATGGTGCAGTAAGTTTTAAGGGGTGTATCTGTCATTGTGGCGATGCTCCTCACAGGTCCTGTGGAGAAGCCCCTCAGGCCTTGATGGGAGGGCAGGGCCAGGCAGGATGGGAAGGGAGGGTGACAGAGGGCAGAGGTGAAGACAAGCTAATCCCTGGGCTGGTCAAAGTCCCAGCATGGGCTGCAAGTCCAGCCTGGGGAGAGCAGCCTTTTCCCCCACTTGGCACAGGGTCAGGAGAGCTCTCACTCAGGGAGGAGCCCTTCCCTGAGGGGCATCCCCCCACACCCAAGGGGCTGGGAAAGCCCTCATTGGAGCTGCTGCTTCCTGGTGAAATCAGATCAACCCCTGGCTCTTCAGCCCATCCATGCCTGAGTACGGGCACTGTGTCAGGGTCAGGCAGGAGGGAAGGGTGAGTTGTGGAGTGTGCACAGAAGCTTTGTAATAATTAACCACAGCTGGCTCAGTTCCAGAATCTGCTGGGTAGTAGGAAAAAAAGCAGAAGTAACTGCAGGGTATTTACCTTCATAGCTCCAGTGGCTCTGGCCTTGAAAAAAAAAAAAGAAAAGAAAGAACCACATGAATGGAAGGGAAAGGTTGTCAGCAAACACACCTCTGCCAGGCAGCAGGTCTCTGGGCTCCCACTGCCTTCCATCCCCCTCCCTGCCTTTGCTTTCTCACTTCTCCCTCTCTCCCAGCAAAGGACATGTTCCCAGAGGGTACTGCCTCCTCGGAGCACAGTCAGGTCCCCTGCAGTTGTCTGTCAGAGGGAAAACCCCAGGGCTGATATTTTGTCATCGTCCTTAAAAAGAAAAAATCAGAGATATTGGTTTCCATAATGGACAGCTGTACCAGCAGCTGCTCCAGAGCAGCCAAAACCTCCCACTGTCCCAAGACAAGGCACTTCACAAGTGCAGCTCTCACACTCCACAAGGAGTTTGGGCAGAAAGATGCACTTTACCATGCAGACACCCTCCTCCCACCTGATAAAGCTGCCTTGGGACTGACAGCAGAGGAAGAAAAAGAGCATCAAAACCTTCTCTTTACATGAGCAAGTGCCCCTGTGGTGGGGATGGACTTTCAGAGGAAAACGTGCCAGGCCAAATGCTCTGCTCCTGTCCCCAGTTCTAATTCATATGACCACCCAGATTCCCACACAGAGCTTCATAAGGTCCTACCATGAAAACCCTTTCCTTAGGAAAAGCAGGAGGGAGGATGGGGGATCCCATGCCAGGAGCTCTGAATTTCTTGTATTACTGATGGGTCAGACTGTGACCACTCATGGGCAAAATGAGACCTGAGCTTTCCAGAGCTGGTGGTGTGCCCACTGTGCAGATCTAGAGGGGTCAGGGCCCTCCTGGGAAGGTCCTGAGAGTAGCCAGTACCCAAAAGTCTGGCCTTTGCACTGTCACTCTCCTCCAGGGCTGTCAGTAATGCCTGGGTTCCTGGCACATCACCGGAGCTGGCACCAGGACCTCTTCTCAAATGCCCCTGACCAAACACCTTGGCTATCACTAGCCCTTCTAAACAACCAGCTCCAGGTAAATGGATCTGGGGCTCAAATTTGGCCCAAGCAGGGAAACATGGCCTGAAAGGATTATGTGCCTCCTCTTACTGGCACAACAGGTAATTCATGTGCTCCTCCTCTGATTTGTTCTTGCCAGCAACACCGTCACTGCAGACAGGCTGTTGGCATTTCCCAGCCCTCAAGTGCAGGAGCTGAGAGTGCCAGGATGGGACAGGCTTGGAGCAAAGGGGGACATTCATACAGCAGCAATGACATGGAGGAGCATTTAAGAGGTACGGTTGAGCCCAAATATCATCTCTGTCCCTAGGTGAGGCCATTTGTGTGCCAGCCTCGCCAGGACTCAGGAGGGTCTCAGCAGGAGCTGCTCCAGCCCCCATCCCCACCAATGACAAGAGCTAGCAACACCCACTTGCTATTAATAGGAGTGGATTCCAGCTCAGGGGTGAGAAAGGAAGAGGCAAGCTTTCCCAGGCCCAGATGTCCTCTGCAAGGCCCTAAGCCCAGCAGGATCCTGCCCTCCACTCAGCGAGGATCCAGGCATGGGCACTGCTGTGGGTCTTGGTGCATCTGCTGCTCAGTAGAGTGGATGACCACAGCCAGATTGGGCTGGGAAAGACTGGAGGAGGTTTAGGGACACTGTGTGTTGTAGAGGTGGGAATAGACCTTAGGCATGACTGGTGACTACCCTCCACCATATTGCTGACACTCAGGAGCAAGGCTCAGGATTCTCCTAAGTATTCCCAAAGGAATAGGAAGAAGGAGAAGCAAGCAAAGGACTGGGCAAGCCTCAGCTGCATGCGCCAGGACACATGTGCTCTAGGACAGACTGCAGTGCCCTCTCCATGTCTGCTTGCATGGCAGTGCCCAGGGATGCACCCAGCTGTACTACACCAAACTGAGATTCATTTATCCTGCCCACCTTGCTCACACAAAAGATACCTGCTACCCAGACACTGACTTTGCACAAAATCCAGAGAACATGGACCCTCCTCTGGAAACATCGTGTACCTTCTCCCACAGTGCTCCCACTCTCCCACCCCTCCTGGCACTGTCTGCCCAAACACTCTCTTACCTGTGCCAGGGCAGCCCTGGCACAGGTAAGGCACAGCACCCCAGGGCTGGCACATGGTGCCTTGGTTCACCATGCACATGTACATGAGGTGCACATGCCTCAACTGGCACAGCCCGCTCCGACATCCCACTTTTTGCTCACCTCCAGGGACTCTGCCTGGACAAAAAGCAGCTCAAACATCATATCACAGATTGAGAAATAACCCCATGCTGACACCTGCCCTGCTGTGTCAGCACTGTGCCAATTACTTCAGGTTCCCACATCTCCCAGCACACTCCTATTCCCACAGCTGAGGGCCTCTAGACCCTCCTCACAGCTTCCTGCCAGCTCAGCTCAGCAGCTTTGGACACCCCGAAGGCTGTAGATACCAGGAGCCAGTTCAATCTACCCCAAAACAACAGACTTCCCCAGGGATGTCTTGGCATCAAACCCAAAAGGACCCATGAGCTCTTATCCACCCACTGAAGCCTCCTTGAGTGTGTTTTCCCATCCCGTGGATCTGGGTGCAGTGATGGCACAGCCCAGGTCACCCCTTCCAGGCATCTCTCAAGCGCAGCTGCTTAGGCTTGGGCCCCCTTGGGACATGCACCGAGCGCTGCAGGAGAGCACCGAGGCCAGCCCAGCCGGGGCGCTGGGTCCGGCTCTCAGCGTAAGCCCCTGCCTCGGCACGACTCGGAGGAGCCCTGCACTAACTACTCCGATCCCTTCCACCTGGGGGCATTTGAAATCTCGCATCCCTTTACCGTGAACATTAACCCACTGCCCTGCCCAAGTGTCGATTTACGTAATTGAGTCTGCCTCCCACACTCCCGCCGGAGCACGTCTTCTTCGAAAAGTTGTGTGATGCCAGGTCTCCCTTCTGCTGAACTGCTGCCGCTCACCACAAAAGACGTGGCTGCACCTCGGCAGCGGGTGCTGCAGCTCTTTGCAAGCCCTGCCTTTCCTCTGAGCACCCACTGCCCCGGCAGGGACTGCCAAGCGCTCCCGAATACTTGGGGGGAAACAGCCCTGGTGACGCGATGCACATACCGGGAGATAACACGCAAGAAGAACCCCTTGTAGGGATTCCTGTAGGAGAACACAGTAGGGTGCTGGCAGGAGCTGCCTGCCCTTTCAGGCCTCCATTCTCAGAGACACAGAACCCCCCCAGTCCACCTGAGTACTGTCTGCCACTCGCCTTTCCTCAGCAGCCCGCGATCCAGCCAAGTTTCCCACGAGTTTCCCCCCTTCACACCCTCCCTTTGTGCTTTCTCCTGCTGTTCCTTGCTCCCACTCAGCCCTCCCATTCTGGGATACAGGCTTTGCTGCAAGTGCCAGCTCCCTTCCCTCCTTGACATCCAACACCATCCAACAACACTTTCCTGCCGAGTTCAGGCAGACGCTGCCATTACCAGCGTGCTGCTCCGCATGTCCTGCAGCCCGGGAGGAAGGGTAGGAGCAGCTTTTGGCAGCATGAAGAGCCAGCTCAACCACTGGCTGCTGTAAATCCCACGCAGGAAAGGCACTGATGCAGCAAGCTGCACCCAGTAGACCTCACCAAGGGCACACAGGAATCGACTGTGCACCCAAAGGACTCAGGATCATTTGCACAGACCAGGAAGCAACCCTCAACAGAGTCAAACAATAAGGAGGGATACCAGGGGGTTTACCCTGTGGATCTGCACCTCCCATCCTGACTTTTTCATATTTTAGGGTCTGTGCAGTCTGAGGGCACCTGACAACTCTGAAACACATGAGCTGTTCACGGCGTGGATGCTGCCTGACAGCAACACAGCCACTCGTGCTATCTCCTCCTCCTGAACTCCAGAAGCTTGATGGCACGTGTGTGGCAGGCAGGACAGTGGGCTTACTTCTACCCCTTCCATCCTGCTCTCTTATCCGGTGGGCACATGGTGGTGCCTTGTGCTCAACCACAGGGAGTGCTGGCATCCTGCCAGAGCCTCCTGTTCCCACTGGGACCCAATTCTGAGCCACACCTGGCTCAAAGTCTCGTGGAAAGAGTTCAGCTCACAGGTGCTAGCTAGATCAGGACCACCCTGCTGTGCCCTTTCTATGGATCAGTCCCAGACTATGAAGGGATCAGTGGAGATCATGGCCCAGAAGAGAAGGTAAGTGGGGTGTTATTCCTATGAGTCAGTAGGTCAGGAGGTACCAGGACATGCAGAGATGCATGGAGTGCAGGTCCCAAAGTAGGGATCAGCCACAGCAGCCAGGTTCCAGCCAAAAAAACACATCCAAAACCCCTGTCTCTTGAAAGCAATAACCTGACTGTGGTACTGGACTGTGCCACTGTGCTTATGATGCCCAAAGCCAGCTCTCCAGTCTGTGGCAAATACAGCAGAGACATAAGTTCTGGGCAGAGGGGCACATAACCTGAGCATCCTTCTGTCAAGTTTCACAGGAAGAGTCTCTATGGGAGGGTTATGACATCCCAGCCCCTCCTGTTTTCTCGATCCAGACAGACCCCTGTGCAGCAGCACCCACATACTTTCAGCCCAGGACACCACCCCATGTGCTGCCCATGGGGGCACTGATCTCTCCCAAGCCTGTCTGTATTAAAGCCCCTTTGTGTTTATAAACTCTGACCCACTGCAAACCTTTGGGATCAGCCTTTAATCTGCCAGTGGTAGCACAGGTCACTGCAGGGATTATTCTTTGTTCTCCTGGGGGAGGACTGCTTGGGCCGTGGAGCTCAAGACTGTGCCAGCTCCCCCCCTGAGAGGGGCAAGGGTTTGGGTGGAAGAAGGTGTAGGGCAGGCTTTACTCCAGGGCATGTTCCTGCTCCTTCCAAACCCAGCTGCCCCAGCAAGTGCTGGGGGAAACAGGAAATCAGAGTGCTGCCCAAGAAAGGGCCATCCCAACAAAAGGGATAAAAATGGGGAAATCCCAGAGGACAGATCAGTGCTTGGAGCTGAGGAGAGAGATGAATAAGGAGTATTAAGCAAGAAAAATAGGTTCATTTGGAAGAAAAGGACATTAGGAATGAGCAAGAGGACGACACTGAAAGCAAAACACATCTGAATAGGAGGAAGAGGAAACAGGGAAAGGGAGATACTGTTTTTAAGTATTCTTACTGATACTCAGAGACACTTAGTGTGGGACTCAGGTCTCTGGGCACGCCAGTCTTCTCAGGGAGCAACCTCAGGCAAATCCCTGAGCATGTGCTGAGTCCCGTGGGCTGGGGAGCCACTAGCCCTCATGCAAAAGCCTCGAGGAAGAGGGAACCAGCTCACCACCCAGCAGAGGTGCTGAGACACGCAGCTCCTGGCACATAGCAGGAGCCCCAAAGGGTTCCAGCCATGACCTGCTTCTCATGGGATTCCATCCAGACCTTCAGCCTCTAACACTGGTACAGCATGGGCTAACTTGCCTCTTCCCTACTGACCTCCTGGCTATCTCCTTTCTCCTTCTCCATCGCAATTCTCCCACCCACCCATCCCAAACCTCATGCGGTGTCCAGCCCCTTGGCCAGCACAGCACACCGGTATGCTGAACGCCCGACACCCTCCCACCCTGTGGCCTGGGTTACTTAATCTCTGTGGCAAGAGCCATCTGCATCCCATCTCTGTCCAGTGCTCAGCTTGGCAAGAACAGCTCTAGTAAGAAAAGTGATTCATTGCTGTAACAAAGCAGCTCCTGGCATGAAACAATTCCTGGTTCTACCACATGGCAGCTGTCCTGGCACAGGTCAGGAAAATCCTTACCAGAGGCAAAACCAAGGACCCGCTATGAGGCTGAGCCTGGGAAAGGAACCTGTGGGCAAGGTGGGTACAAGGAGCATGACTAGGGACAACAATGTCCCAGTGCAGCACTTAGCCCCAAAAGAGCAAATCCACACGGCTCTCCAAAATCCCTGCAGAGCGCTGGTGATGCCGTGCCACAGCCTTCAATCAGAAAAGGGACCAAGACCAAAGAGCCCGGACATTTCCCCTGAACCTGTAACTCTGAAAGCCCCCACACCACCACCAGCAAGACATCTCACGGGGAGGAGGAGGGGCACACAACCCTGCAGCCCTGCGTTCTGTCACGTCGTCAGCCCTGAGGCAGCCCCCTTCCAACTCTGCAGCGGGTCCAGACCCCGTTCTTGGTGGGCCGTGGGGGAACGAGATGGTTGTAAGGCAGCCCAGCAGACAATCTGCAGGATAAAGGGACCGGCCACCGTTCACCACGCCGGGATACAAGGCTGGAAGCTCCGGGCGATCCCCAGGAGCAAGCAGGGACGGCTTGGTGCACAACACTTGTATCCCCATCTCAGGAAGCTCTGAGCCCCTCAGTTTGATGCAAGAGGGACTAAGTGAGGGAAAAGGGCTGCGGACAAAGCGAGGGCCCAACCCCTGGGCAGGGGTCGGGCCAGTCGAGCCGCACGGGAGTTGGCGGGAGCAGGGACAAAGGCAGGGACGTGCTGGGGGGTGCAGCGCCCGCAGCTGGGCTATGCTGGGCGGTGACACATCTCCACAGGCGCACCTCATCCTGGGGCGCAGCTGGAGCCCTAACACGGGTGCAGCAGGAGATACAGTAGCCCCCCACCCCCAAACCAAGTAAGGGGAGAACTCCCTGGCACTGGGGACACCTCTGCACAAAGCATCAAACATCCCAAATCCAGCATCCCTTGCACTAGGGCGCTCCACTCATCAAGCACCCCCAGCCCAGCAAGGGAGGGAACCCTGTACATCAGGGCACCCCTCGTATGAGAAACCCCAAACTCAGATTGGGGTGCTGCACGCGTCAGGGTGCTTAGGCACTGGCGATCCCAAACTAAGCTCCGAGGCTCCTCGTGCACTGGGACCCCAAAGGCAGCAGCGGGGTGCCCCACGACTCGTGGAACCTCGCGCACCCAGGGACCCCTGCTCACCTTTCCCCGGGGAATGCGGGGGCTCCTCGTCGCCGTGTTCCTGGTCACTCTCGCTGTCGGAGCCGGCACGGCCCAGGGCGGGCAGGAGCAGGAGTAGGAGCGAGACCCGCAGCGCGGAGCGGTTCATCTCCAGCAAGTGCGCGGGTGCGGGACGGCGGCTCCGTGCCTGCCCGCCCGCCCGCCCGGCTGCACGTAAGTGAGAGCGGGCGGGGAGGAGGCGGCGGCTCTGACTCACGCCTCCGTTACCTTTTATAGGGGCTGGAGCCAAAGTCTGCCGCCGCACGGTCCAGCCAGGTGAGCCGCCCGACGCGGGACTCGAACCCGAGACTCCCCCCGGGGGTGCCCCTACCCCCCCCCCCCCCCAAAATCCCGCGCTGGGATATGCGGTGGAGCGGGGGGCAGGGGGCGGGGGAGCCCAGTTGGCTCCTCAGTTCCTTCAGCTATGGGTGTCCCCTCTCCTCAGTGATGGTTCAAGGACCCCTCAAAGGTGGGGACCCCTCTCCTCAGCAGTGGGTGAAAGATTCCTGAGCCAGTCGGTGTCCCCTCTCCTCAGTGTTGTGGTTGGGATCACTCAGCAGTGGGTATCTCCTCAGTGATGAGTTTGGCATCAGCCATGGGTTTCCAACCTCCTGAGCAGTGAGTGTCTGCTTTTCTCAGCAATGAAGTTGGCACCCCTCTGCCCACGACTGTCCCTTCTCCTCAGTGGTAACACATGGACCCTCCATCGTGGATGTCCTCTCTCCTCAGAGCTGGGTGCAGAACCCTTTGATAGTGACTGTCCCCTGTCCTCAATAATGGTGTTGGGACCCCTGAGCAAAGGGCCTCTCTGTGGTGAGTGTCCACTCTCCTCAGCAATGGGTGAAGGATCCTGCCGTACTGAGGTGCAGAATCTCCCCCCACCATGGCTATCCCCTCTCCTCAGTGGTGGGTGAGGAACTCCTCAGTGGTGGATGTCCCCTCTTCTTGCTGATGTACAGTTAAGAAAAACATTTATGTGGAGGCTAGAGGGTGGCACACCTCCACTCTGGGCAGAAGTCTTTCTCCTGCTCTTCCGAGGTGGCAGGAAGCATGTGGGTGCTGCTGAGTGTATGTATACAGTGTGCTCGGATACAAACGAGCTTCGAACAAGGTCCTGCACCAAAAGTGACCGGGCACATGGGCAACAGAGTGAGGTCAAGGCTGGTAGATGCCAAGTGCTGCACATTTGGTGTAATCAAGGATGCACGGCATGAGGGTAGGCTTTAATCAGCTAATGAAGCACATTAGAGAAGAGACCAGAGAGTTGTGGTGAAGTCAGCTCACCACTTGCCAAGAAAAAAGTGAACTAAGCATCAGGGATTATCAAGAAAGAAACAAAACCCAAACCAAAACAAAAAATCCACCCCATCCCGCCATTGAATAAATCTTGGGTGAAACCTCCTCTCATTTTCTCTCATGGTTTTGTTTCTCCCATCACAAAAGGGTCAGGAACAGAAACAGCATGCATGGGGCCCCAGGGCTATTTGGGGGCAAGAGTGATTTTCATGTAAAGCAGGAGAAAAGCAGACATGGCTGCCCAGCCTGCAGAGTGAACTCTGTGCCCATAGCATCCTGGCTTGTATCTCACCAGAGAGCAGGGAATGAGCACTTACTCTTTCAGGATAGCGGATTTAAGCACAATCAATGAAAGTCATCAAGCAGGAAGTTTGAGTCCAACAGCAAATTATTTTTTTCATGTGGTACAAAAGGGAATGGGTAAATCCTTTCCCTCAATGTGTAATTTGTGCACACATAAAAAGGTACCGGACAAGTTAGTGGGATATTGTGCCTTGCTCTGCGGCACTGCCAGAGTCCCAGCCCTGTGCCTTGCCCCATAGACTCCACGCCTCTGCTAAACCAGTTTGCCCAGCTCTTTCCCAGCCCAAATCACTGGTCAACCCAACACCTTCCTTTATGAATGTGCTCAGCATAGCTGTGTGAATACATCCATATCCACAGGCTTGCCATTGTTGTAAAAAGGCTCAGGATCCACCAAGATGTACAGAAGATCTGGCTGGGGCTGGATTTTGTGCTGAGCAGAAGGAACATGTGCCATAAAGTTAGCAGCTGGGGACACGGGCTGATGGCCATTGGCTACCTGGTACCACAGGCTTCTGCCATGGTCTGTGCCAGAGACAGTCCCTCTCTCCTAGCCTTAACAGAGACCCGTGCCTCCAGGGGCGACCTGCAGGTAGGATCAATGCAGTTATCCTGATCCACCTTGTTCCTTCTGATACCAGATGAATTGAACCATTGGATAAGAAGACATTCATTGTGAAGGCTCAAGGAAACAGGGCTGTGGGGAGAAAACAAACCATAAACTGTAGTTCCAATGCTCTCTTCTGCTCATGATCCTGTGGTTTATCTAGACAGTCTTTGTCCTGAAGGGAAACGAGGAAGGCAGTTTTACACAGCAGAGGAATGACAGACTGTCTACACTTTTTCCAGGACAAGCCCCGTGAAGTTTCCCACCTCACACCTGAATCTACCAATTCTGCTTGCTTCTCCACGGAGGTTACCCTGCATTCTCTTTGCTTCCCTGACTTTCTTAGGTTTCATTGTCCTCTCTCTCTACTGCTCTTTGAGGATGAACATATCATATCACAGCCGCTGTAACTGCACGTGTCCCCTTTCCACCTCTGATCTCTTACACTTTGTCAGCTCTTTTGTAGAGAAGACACTTGGCAGCTGTGGACACTTAGAATGAAAGGTGACTCCACCATCAGGGCATTTGGTCTGGATAGTGCCTCCTGGGAGTGCTGGAGTTTGTAGATCACAGCCACATTCTGTGAGCCTCGCAGGCCACACAGGGAAGAGCACAAGGGGTTTGTTGTCCTGTACAAGGTTTACACCAGTGCTATATCCTCACCAGAAGCTGTCCCCTGGGATTTCCTGTCAGATTTATGTGAGGGGAGATCTGATCACAGGGATTCAGCCCCCTGCAAACAGCCCAGCATTGTGCCCTTCTTTGCTGTGAGCTATCTGGAAATAAGCAGCACCAAACTTGTGCTCGGCTCAGCACAGATCCAGCCCGAGGCACAAAGCACTGGTGTACCAGGGAGCTTCTCCAATGCTGCACAGCACAAGATGCACCAGGCTGAGATAGAGTGGGTGTACTTCTGGAAACACTGGCTGGTCTTGTTTTAGCTCAGTGCTGTAGGGAGGGACGACCTCTAAATGCTTGTAAAAGGGTTTATTCTCAGGAAAACTATATCATTCCCAGGAAAATTAACTCATGTTAAGGAAAGGCTTGGATGCCTAGAAGAATTTTGGCACTCTAGGCCTGATTCAAAATTGTACCAGTAATCCTTTCCCACGGGATATACTAGTGAATTCCTGAGCTTATTGAGGGCTTTTTGTCTGTTACTTTTAAAGTAAAAAACCAGAAGACACTACTTTATCAGTGTTGCTGTTGTGCCTATTCACAGTTTAGAGTTAAGTTCCCTGGATGATTTCCAAGCAAAATCAGGCTGATCTATGCCACTCACTGAAGTGAATACCAGGTACTGCACCTGCAGTTTGTATTTCATGACTGATATTTGCGTAGAATTGACAAAATAACAGTCTTTCCTTTGAGGTGGTGTTAGTCTGCTTTGCAATTGCAAAGGCTGCAGGAAATGTCTCCTCACAGGTATCTTTACTTTCATCTCCACATCTGAACGTTTGTTGCACTGGAGCCATTGGCTGCCCATGCTCTACACTAGCACAGTACTTGTCTCCAGCAAATAATCAGCTTCCAGTGCCTGGGGGTAGGACGACAAGGGATATTTTGAGGCAAGAGTGTTAATTAGCTAGTTGCTTTCCATTTGATGTCTCGGGTAATAGTCCCAAGTTTTAGAATAACCCCAGCACCTGTGCTGGACCCAGTCTAGATCCTGGTCTGCTCTTTGTGGCCAAACTGTAGGAAACAGGTAGCCAGGGGCATAAACTGGCCTGAGAGCTCCTGGACTTGGGCCAACCAGAGGAATGTGAGCTGCTTTAAAACTATGAATTCTAGCAGCTGTAGTTGGGGTGGGTTTAAAATGCACATTTTGGTATTTCTATATGCCATTACAATGTGCAATATTTACCTGCTCATTGTTGCCTATTTGTTAAAAGCCACTTGGATAACAGGAAGTGAAATTTTATTTTAAGAAGCTTGCATCCAGATATGAGTCTCAAAATATAAAAACTTCTTTAAACTGAAAAGGTCTGATTTCAGACAAAATTTAAATAAGGACCTCTGGATCCTTATGTCAGTATGTTCCAAGTAGGAAAGCAATCTCCCCAGCAGTTGCTGGCAATCCTCAGCTATACTGTTGTTCCAGCAGGACAAAAATGTGAAGATGTCAAACTGGCAAGAGCTTCCAAGAACCCTGAGGTATGCCACAATCTCTCCTTAGCAGTGAATACATCAATCTTTTCAACTGCAGCAAGCAGAAGAGTTTACCTATATCTGTGTCTGAATTAGGACTGACAATCCTTGCCTGGGCATTGAGTTTGATCCTCTTTTTAAAAAGCAGCTTTGTGGCCTCCCTCATGAAACGATGAAGCCACATGTGGAAAGCAGTTGTCATCCTCCTGCCCTGTGTTTTCTTGGACTCACTATAAAACCTCAGAGTTTATAAATCTTCTTTGAATTTTCCTTTAAGGTGAATTTATTCACTCCTATATGAAAGCTGCCCTTTCAACAGCATTTATTCCTGATATATTTATAAGCAGCAACTCTATTCCCTCTCAAACTGTGTTTTGAAAGTTTAGAATGAAGTCTGAAAGAGTTTAGCTTGTCAGACTAAACGCCCCTTCTACCCAGGATCTCTGCACCTCTTCAAGGTTGAAGTAATCTTTTCTGAATGTAGACATGCTAAATTGTACATTTAACCTTCATGGAAAACCCTTGTCCTGCCACATGTGAAACCACTCACGATAAGCGCACAATTAGGCGGCTTGCAAGCTCTTCTGTTTCTTTTTGTTTTCCTGCAAGAGTTCATACCAGGAATTCTAATTAGCAGCTCATCAGCACTCAGGAACAAAAGGTTCCATGACCGGCAGTCTTCACACCTCTGCTGCAACCACTTGATTTTCAGCTGCACAGCAGTGTTTCCCAATTCATTTCACTGGAGTATTCATCCCCCTTCTGAAGGTCTCCAATCACAGTATTTATCAGTGTGGGTCCTAAAATCCACTTCAGTGCATTTCAGTAAAATCTTCTTTATTGTACAGAGCCTCTTGTTTTTAAAGATGAACCATTACTTTTCCCTTTAAAATTTGTACCTTTGCATCCCTTGTCATCTTGACTCTAATACTCACATTTGAAACTACTTTAAAAACGTGTTGAAATCCTCATAAAGGAACCCAAAACATTTCCTTTGTCCAGAGAGAATCTAGATTAGTGAGCTAAAAAAATCATTGTAGCAAATTTGCATTCCTCTTTTTATCCTTCTTCCTGCTTATTCAATAACTTTTCTTCTTCTTCCGGAGACATCCAGATCCCTTTTCTCCACTGAAAGTGAAGTATCTTTTTTAGTTTCTGCTGTGACACTGCCCCTGGCTGGACACCAGACCTGTAGGCCAGCTATTGCTTCTTTCAGGTCTCAGGGTGCCATTTTCAAGCCCTTTGAACACCTTAATCTCTAGACTTTATTCTGGATGGAGTGGTCTGTCCTTACACCTGCTCTTTATTTTGTGCTCTTTTTCTGTTCCTCTGTCTCACAACATGGAGGTGGATGCTTGTCTGGTTGAGGAATCACACATAGCACTGGATTTTTAATCTTCACACAGTTTCCCCTCCTCTCTACTCTTCTCCATCAAAGGCTACTGAAGAGCCTTCCATGGAGCTTTGGAGTTTCCTCTGCAGGTTCTTGGCTGGGAACAATTCTCAGGTTTTCCATGCACAACTTGATCTTTCAGTCACCGCATTCTTTGTTAATTGACCACTTTTATTATTGCTCAGATTCTTTGTTCATCCTCAGTATAATTCACCATAGATATAAGACCACAGAGGAATGGAGTCACCTCCTAAAATATTTATACATTATTGAGGACATAAATTTCAAATGCTTTTTGTACCTAGAGAGCTAAAAATTACATGTCAGTCTTTGTTCCATGCCGAGTCCTCGTGCTTCTCAGTCCAGGTTATTTTATTAACTAGTTTCTGTAATTTATTGCTCTAACTTCTGTCCTTGAAATTAAGTATCATGATTGTAAACATTTGTAACCTTTCACGTGGTGTAATTGAACTTTTATCGGTGGATATAAGGTTATTTTCTGTACCAGCCTGTATACAACAATGTCCACACACCTAAGAAACAATGTTAATGACCACCAGCTCAGGCTAGTTCCTTAGATGTTCAAATTGAGCAAGCCCTGGCTGGTGCAAGCAGCTTCAGAGCAGGCTCTGAGTTGTGTTATAGTCACAGGAAACTACCAAGCTACTCCCCCGTTGAGGACTGGCATTAGGGAAAGAGAAATAATGTCTCAATGAATAAGAAATTAGCAGAGTTGAGGATCTTGCCTGTAACTTACAGAAAATTGTGAAATGCCTTCTGGTGAAATTTCCCCAGCACTGCAAACTCTATACCCTAGAAACCAAACATGTTTTTGCTGCTTAGGAGATACTAGATGCTGGTTAGGACTACTCAGACAGACCACTGGCATTGTGTATGACTGTGTGGTGTACTGCATGATGACTTTTTCTTCCTTAAAAGCTTCTCCAAAAAGGGGACTAGAGTAGTAAAGCCTCTGCTGGGGGCATAAGACTACAAGATAAATATACAAAGGGGAATTCATGGAAGAGCAGTTTAAAAATAACAACTCTGAACTATTGTTACAGTGTCTTATTGACCTAAAGCAGCTAAAATGAAATAAAAGGTACCTGCAATGGAAGATCCCAGTAGCATGTTAGAGACCTAGGACTGCAAAAAAGAGCCTCCAGACCATTCTGCCAGGCATCACCTTACCCAATCACCCTGGCACCCAGCCTGGCGGCTTGCATATGATCCAGTGTTCACTTCTGGGAAACACATAGCCGGAGCTCATAAACCTTCAGGGGACTTAGGGTTTTTCTTAGAACTCCCCTCCAACGGATGTTGAAATTACACTCTTTATATTTGTTTTTCATTAGCCTGATTAACACCATGCTGCTTCTCCTGATTCTGCTGTGTGGCCAGTCCAGGATTCTGAACTGTCCCTGTATATTTTCCCCTATCTCACTTGAAGTATCCCTCAATAGCCACAGCAATACATTAATAAAAAACCCCCTTTAAATTAATCTCTGGAGGACCCTTTTCCAGCATGAGAGTCCATAATTTTTTCCTGTGAGTTCTCTAATTTTCCATCAAAGTTATTTCAAAGATGTGAACACCAGAACAGGACACTTTACATGAGCCACAGCCTCAACAAAACTGCTCATGGAAGAGGAATCCCTTCCCTGTTCCCACATACTAATCCAAAATCCAGGTTGGAAGGTGTCCTTGCCCAGGGTAGGAGGATTGGAACAAGATGATCTTTGAGGTCCCTTCCAATCGAAACTATTCTGTGATTCACTGCAACTCATCCTTGTCTGGAAAAGCATTAGCTCCTTCTGGCACAGTATCCTGGTAGGAATTCATACCATTCTGCTTCATACTCAATACTATTTTCTAACATATGGATTTCCAAGGAAAACCCCTTTATTTCCTAAGCCTGCCCTGCTCCCTGCCCTCATGCTTGGCTTTCATGTGCCATGATTTTGAAGAGACCCATGTCACTCAGGCCTCACAGTAAATCCTCACCTTGAGCATATCTGGGATTCTGCCAGAGGGTTCTGTATTAACTTCCAGTCTAGAGATTACCCCCACAAAGAGCCAGTTTCAATAGAACCGCTGAGAGTCATCCCAGCAGGTTGTTCAGCAGCAGGAGAGAACTGCTCTGGTGTCAAACACCTTCAGAAGTGGAGCTGTGGAGTTCATATGCCATAGGCACCTCTGGCACTGCTTTTGTGGAAGCCCACAGACAGAGAATTGGATGTCTCTTTGGCACGTAGCAGGATACCCCAGGGTCAAGGGATGTCAATGCACTCTTTCACCTCTGTTCCTAAGAATCATCCTTATCACAGATGAGCTGGCAAAACAGGCTGAGGAAAAGGAAGTCAGATTCACAAATGACCCTTGCAGGGTTGTCACACAGGAGAGGAGACCCAGAAAGACACATGGAAATCATGAGGCTCTAACACACTCCAAGGCAGTACAACCCAGCACAGCACAGCTCATCCCCCGGGGATGCTGCAGCCTGCCAGCACCTCTCTGTGCCTCAGTGCCAGCTGCATACATGCAGCCACGGGGCAGGGGCTGCAGCTCTCATAGAAGGGCACTGGTCAGATGCAGAGATGCAGCACACAAACAAAAGGGGTTTTACTCATGGCCACTTGGCTTATAAAAATCTAAGAGGTCTTAAGTCTCCTCAGCAGGTGCCACTCCTTATCTTGCACAGCTGCACATGGGGACCAGGATCTGCTGCGTGCAGTGACAAGCAGCAGAGAGATTCAGGCAGAGATTGCAGAAGGGACGTGCAAGCCAGAGCTCCCACTGGCAGGGCTCGCTGGCACATGATGGCTACAGAGCAAAGCTCACACCCATGACTGCTGCACAACAGTGCAAACATAAAAGATCTACATGTCAAACAAGCCAAACAGCTCTCACAGCGGGGCACAGCATGTCCTTCATCACAATGGGATGAAACTTTATTCATCTTGCCAGACCTAGGGATGAAGAAAAGGTGGAGGTGAGCCTCCTTATCACAGCAACAAAGCCTTGTTTTCCACCATGCAACTCAGTCTGGGCACCAGAGGTCTGCCGTGCACATCTGTGGCCAGTTTCCAGTCACACATCAGCTGGAAACAAAATCACCATGCAGAAGGGCTGGGAAAGAGTCTTGGCTGGTCAGCACCCCCTTGCCTCCTGAGCAGGCTCTAATACTGCTAGGTGACAAATACAGATGTGAGGCACCAACACAGAAACTAATTTCTTAGAAGAGGTGCAAAAAATGGTCTCTTGGGCTGGAAGGACCAGTGTCCTGCTTTGTAAGCACCATAACCGTGCTCATCCCCTCTTAATTGCATTTGAGACTTCATAAACCCTAAGCCAGACTTGACAAAGCCTCTGTTGTAGGCTTATACCACTACAGAATCATAAAATAATTTAGGCTGGAGAAGATCTCTAAGACTATTAAGTCCAGCCATTAACCCAACACTGACAGATCCACCACTAAACCATGTCCCCAAGTCCAAACACCTACATGGTTTTTGCCCTTCTGAGGACAACAACTCCTCCACTAACCTGAGCAGTCTGATCTAATGCTTGATCACCCTTTCAATTAAGATTTTTTTCTCAATATCCAATTTTAACCTGGTGAAACTTGAAGCCATTTCCTTTTGTCCTGTCAACCTTTCCTTCCAGTTTCTGTCTGCAGCTAATTTCTGGCACATGGCAGTGCTTCACCTCTAAGTGACACAGCATTTTAGGAGACAGGCCAGCCTGGGGTCTTTAGAGCAGAGGGGCCTGGGAAAACCAGCTCTCCAGCCTGAAGGCTGTGACTGATGTCTGCTGGGAAAGGAGTGAACAGCCCAGCACCTCTCGGTGAAGCCTTTGGGGAGCCAGCAGGACTGTGCTGCCAGACCATATCTGCATCAGATGCGTGACACTGGGGCACTGTTTTAATTTAAAATGGATTAGGCTTTGTTTTCTTTTTAGCACAATAACATTGCACGCATTGTTGGGCGATAAAACCCACAGATACCTCTGCCAGCAGGGTGTTGGGGTGGACGTGATCAGCAGCACAGTCTGAGCTGAGATGGGGAAGAGTGTGGGGAAAGCCTATAGAGATGTGCTGCTGCCAGCTCCTGGGGAGGCCCTTGCACGGCTGCTGAAGAGCTCCTTTCTCAAAGAAGGCAGAGGGGCAGCCCAGAATTTGGATAGCTGCTGGAGGAGGACACGGGTGCGGGGCAGCAGGGACATGTGTGAGCCTTGTGTCACTCCTACTCACAGCTGTGCAAGGGAGATGGTGCTGATGACTCTTGGGAGGACACTGAAAAGGAGGCGAGGATGTCTCAATTCACCACAACATCTCTTAGTTAACTCCTGTTTTTCCCAAGCTGGTTCTGCCTCTTCCTTCGTACTTCTCTCCTGGTTTTCCTGGGCTTGATATCTGCATTTTGCTCTGGCACATGAGGGGAGAATTGCCTGAAGAAGGTGCACTGGCAAAATCATTTTGTTCCCCGGGTTTCTTGGCAGGGCCTTGTTATCATGTGCACCAGGTTCCTTTGCTACCCTAATCCGTGCCTTTTGGCTGGCAGCACACAAGGCAAAAGGGCATTACTCAGCAGCACAGTCTGTGCAGGAAGCACTCCTAGAGCCTGAGGGCTTTGGGGTGTCTCAGGGCCAAGCAGCTCAGTTTGGGGGCATCTACCTATGGCCCACTGTGGTGTTACAGAACAGATATAATTTTTGCCTCCTGCAGAAATAGAGGATTCCCTATCAAATCTTTCCACAGCCTCAACAGCTTACCAAATTAGTGTTACCAAGCAAGCTGGCCTTTGCAGGTCTCTGACCCAGTTGTTCCTGAATCTACTCCTCAGTCCCATTTGCTTCTCACATGTGTGATGCCTGAGGAAGGTGAGCAGGCAGCAAAATACAGCAGGAATATTCCCACGATGTTCATCTAGCAGCTGGGGACCTGACCCCATACAGATTTCTGCACAACATTCTCCCAGTACTTTTTTGCCTGAAAGTCTTTATAATGTCTCATGGCTTTTTTTAGCATCAGTTTTGCTACTGACGTGCTCCAGACCAGGCAACCCTTGGTTCAGAATTTACCAGAAGGCACCAGGCTCTCCTGGGATCGTTTGTCACTGCTAAAGGAACTGCTGGATCTGATAGGGGCAAACTTTTTCTCAGGGCCTGTTGTAATAGGACAGGGGCAATGGTGTAACACTGAAAACAGTTTTTCAGTTTTACACCACTTTTAATCAAATTGGATTAAATACGAGGAAGAAATTTCTAGTAATGAGGGTGGTGAGGCCCTGGCACAGGTTGCCCAGATAAGCCATGCCTGCCCCACCCCTGGCAATGCTCAAGGCTAGGCTGGCTGAGGCTTTGGGCAACCTGGTCTAGTGGAAGGCATCCCTGCCTACGGCAGAGATGACCTGGATTATGTCCTTTCCAATTTAATCTATCCTGCAATTGTACGAGCTCCTGTGGACATGCTGCAGGTTGGGCTCAGAGCACGCTGCAACATAATATGTAGTGTACCATGTATGTACTAATCCATAGCATGTAGTGTAACCATCGCTGCTGCCTCAGGCAGTAGTGCAAGACCTCAGGGACAGCATGAGAAAACCCCTAGCTCTGCGGGACACCAGTGTCCATCTGCCCTGACCTGCCAGGGAAGTGGAAAAGCCCAAAGCAGCCAGACCACGAGTCTGTGCAGGCGCTTGTAGCAGTGTGCTCCCAGGAGACAGCAGTATCAGCAGGCAGCCTCTCCTGACTGCCCAGGGAACAGAAGGTGGGCAGATGTTCTGAAGAGCACAGGAAAGAGGAAACAATTCCCACTGCTGCTCAAGTGATGCCAGGACAGACCAGAGCCACCAGGAAAGGAGGCTGTCCCCAGGTGAGACGGCAGACTTCAGCACCTTGCTGCTGCACAACCAAAGTCTCAAGTGGACAGTCTGAGAAGACAGGAAATGAGGTGGGATGAGCCAAGTGTTAGCAGCAAAGCAAACACACCCCCAAAGTCTGTCTGGCTGGAGGCCTTGCTTGATGTGTGAGGACTACATGAAAGCCTTCCCCTGGGCCGCTGCAGACTTCTGGCCAGGTGGTTCTGTAGTCTCTTGTGAACTTGATAAACCACGAACTGACAAGTTCTTTCCTGGTTGCAGTGTAATTAGACCTTCATTTTGCACAGAGACTTTTCTAACAGGTATAATTACAGCAGGAATGCAGAGAGTACAGTTTTAGTTCCATCAGATGCAGATAATTTCCTCACCCCACAGTCTTGTAGCATGTTATTTGTCTGAAACATAAGATACCATTTTTTTAGAGGGGGAAAAAGAGTCAGCAAAACACTTAGCAATAACAAATTAAGTGTCATTAATTCTGGCAATCACAGGGCTGTGACTTACTGCCCCAATTCATCTACCTCTTCCTGCAGAAGCTATATCCACTCCTGTTGCTGACAGATATTATTAGGACTCAGGAGCAATGAAGATCCTTTGGATGTGATCTGGACTGACATTCTTCCATCCAAAAAGCTCCACATTTCACCCCCTATGAGGATGACATAGACAGGACTCTACCAAGTCAAAGTTTATGCTACAGATGAAAGATGAAAAACAGTCCCCAGCCACTGAAGAAAAATTCTGTAAACAGTAGATTCTCCTCTCCTACACAAGCCCAGGTAGATCAGTCATCTCCTTTGGCAGCAACCCCAACAGGAAGGGATAGAGTTTACACACAGAAGGCAAGAAAAGAGCAACTGGGCAGTATTGGGCTGAGAGAGGCATGGAAGGACTCATTCAAGTACAGACTGACCATGCACAGAGTGTACCAAGTCAGTGTGTAGTGAACCACTGGGAAGGTAACATTGAACAAAGATGTTAATCACCAAAACTCTTGAAAGAACAGAGAATAATGTGATTATTTAAAATAAATACATATATTTAATACATATATGAGATTAGGAAGTAGAAAAGCTTCACATCACACTGAGTTTGGCCTGTGCAGGCAGAAATCAGCAGGTGTTTATTACAAAACCTGAACAACTGCAAAGTCATCTGCACATGCTGCAGGGAAACCTGGGCCATTTATTATTAAACTGCAAAGCAGCCTCTTTTTCAAACTGTATCTTCTACAGACAAAAAAATCTGTCAGTGAAAAACCAGACATGGCAAGTCCCAGCAAAAAACCCGAGGAACTCCCACCACAGAGCCTGGAGTCCCGTGTTCCCTGTGATTCGTTTTTTTTTGCTCTCCTTGCTCTGGTGCCCATGGCAAGGCTGATGCCCAGGGACAGCCGTGGGGCCCAGGGAGTGCCCAGCCCTGCAGAGACCCAGCCTCTCATTCTGCTGCAGCAGGACCACGAGGGGATAACAGGATCAAAAGAGCAGTAACAAGCTCTGGGAACTTGTCAGGCAAATGTGTTTTTAACCAAATCCCAAATGAGCCGCTGAAGGGAAGCATTAGTGCTGTCACGTGGAGCACATGATTTTGGAATTCATTAAGCCTTTGATGCAGTGTTAGCAGTGCCGTCCCCTGGCCCAGCCATTAGCCATCTGGCTGAAAAGCAGCCAGGTTTCCTTTGTCCCAGAACCAGAGGAATGCCGTGTACTTGCAACAAGCACAGGATCTACACTGGGTTAGAGCATGCATGCATTAGACAGGCTGATTGCACTGATCTTGAGGGAAAATGGCTCCTCTTCTTGGAACCCTCAGCACAAATGTGCCTCTGCCCACGTCCTGTGATGCTTCCTCAAAGAAATCAGATGATTCCAGAGAAGCTTCCTTTCCTCTTTCTCTAAGACAGGTTAGAGAGGAATGAAAAATTTATTTAAGGAGAAGTGGAACTAGGGATAGAGGTCCTGCATTTAGATACTGAGAACCGGAACAGATACACCTAAATTTGGATGAAATCAGAAGAGAACTGCGGGTGAAAGCTAAAGGCAGATGTTGCTGAATGTTGTTTGCTACAGCACAGAGTTATGTTTTTCCAGCTCTATCTCAAATACAAAGTCCCATCTGAAACTCCAACTCTCCCTTGTTTGAGGACGGTTTGTAAATTAACCTTGCTATGGATGTGAAGACACAGATGTAGCTCCTGGCTGATGAGCAGTATGGTGCAGAGATGGCTTGGAGCTGGAGCAGACCGTGATAACAACCCCCTGTCCCCCTGCTCTGACATTAGAGAACAGAGTGGGCACCTTAAACCACCTCTGAGGAAATGGCTTATGTTAGGAATACTGAGCTGTGGATCAAAGGTGACAGTGTCAAATCCAGCCTGGTTTCTACAGAAGTATTTCTGTGTCTTGCACTGGCAAGTATTTTCCATTGCCTAACTCATCAGGATTCCCACTCCTCTTCATCCAGGATAACAGCAAACTTGCAGACGTACAAAGACACAAGCTACCTCTTACAGCCTTAAGATGGGGTGATAACTGTCTGTTTCCAGCTGGGATCTGCCTGATGTCACAGCCTCAGTTCCTTCAGGGAAGCCACCTCATTGTTCCTGGGCTGTGCAGAGCGCCTGGAATACCTGCCACTGTCGACCTGCTCTCCTTCCAGCATAGTGCATACAGCGTGGTCACTCTCAGCTCAGCAGGCCCTCAGCTGCGCTGTTGCTCTCATTCCAGCCAATATTTGGTGAGACAATGCCTCTGGCAGGAACTGAGCAACTGAGCTGGTGCCTGCCAGACCAGCCACAGCAAGGCTCTGTTGCTGGCAGACACCTCCAAAACACAAAAGCAGCAGGAGAAACACTGAAGCACTTGCAGGTCTCCTGATAGTGTGGTATTTCTTACTAATTTTCCAACATCCTAATTTGCCAAATGTTTTTGCTTGACTGGAAGCCAAACACAGCTTTGGGAACAAAACCTGTGGTACACAGGGGGTTCCCCTGGCTGTCAGCTGCCAGGATCTGTGATACAAAGAACTGACGCCAGACACAGTAAGCAAACACGATGCACAGACCAAAACACAAGCCAAAAATCTTTTAGCCTACCCTGCCCTGTCCAGAGCAGCTGTGAGGCTCAGATGCACTGTGCTTCCTCCAGAGATTCTACTGTAAACATGCAGCATTCCCAATATGTGATGAGAGCAAAAAATGCCCAAAGCCACATGCAAGTGTGAATGCCCCAGAGGGGAGGCTAAATACTTACCATAACTTTGCTGCTGGACCCAGGTCCATGGTGTTGCATGGGGCATTAACTCTGCACTTTCTCTGCAGGCTTCGTAAAATCACAGAATGGTTTGGTTGGAAGGAGCACTAAGATAATTTATTTCCAACCCCCTGCCATGAGCAGGGACACCTTCCACTATCCCAGGCTGCTCAGAGCCCCATCCAGCCTCATCTTAAATACTGCCAAGGATGGGACACCCACAGCTTCTTTGGGCCACACGTGCCAGTGCCTCACCATCCTCACAGTAAAGAATTTCTTCCTAACACCCAATCTAAACGTTTGCTCTTTCCTCTAAAGGCCATTTCCCTTAGTCCTATCACTATGTGCCCTTGCAAAATGTCCTCCATGTTCCAGCCTCCTCCAAACTGGCTCTAAAAGAGTTCAGGACTAAGATACTGAAAGCTAAAGCGGTATTTAAGGTTGGCTGTGAGTGGCAATAGTGTGGCTGATAGGGTTTTCTAATGGTTTTCCAGGAAACTCCAAATTCTGAAAAATTAAATTAGTGTGCGAAAGGGAAAATGAGATATATAGGAAGAGACAACACCCCTTTTTGAGGATATTTCAACACCTCCAGCAGTTCTCTGGAGAAGAGTAACCACAATAAATGAAATGGAAAACCATAACAGAGTCTGCTAGAGTGATAAGCTGAAAAACTAAAAAAAAAAAACAACACAAAAAAACCCAAACAAAACAACCAAAACCCCAAATCATCAAACCGTCCCAATTTTTTTTTTTTTTAAACATTTTTACCCTGGAACTTTGCTATAAATAGTGTAACAGAGGTGTGAAAGACCATTCAGAGAAGGTAGAGGCCCACAGAAAAGCAAAATCAGTAATCCACACCAATAAGGAATGAAGGGAAATTCCCATCCTACAATCTCCTTTTGGAGGGACAGATGATTCAAGTAAAAGCAGTTAGCAGGGTATGTTAAAAAAACAAATTCATAACACAAACAGTAAATTATGCAAATGATATTTATCCAAGAGCTCTGGAGGAATTCCAACAGAGTGCCATGGAATAGCATCCATGGGCACATAGAGAAATGCTATTAAAAGGAAGAAAGAATCCAACTGTAGCAGAAAAAAGTCATGTCTCAATCTTTAAAGGAGTAAGGAATCTAGTTTAATTAATGTGGCTGTACTGGATGCCCAAAACTTTTTCAGAAAGATCCCACACCAAATGTCCTTAATTGCTCTCTGCCAGAACATGCTTATTCCCACGGTCTATAGCAAGGCAGAAGATAACGAATGGAAAGCGGTCAGTGTTTAAAAGAGAACACACCAGTGTGTCCCACCAGGATCTATGCTAGGGCTTGTGATTTTTGATGTATTCATAAATGGTCTATGTGTGAGCAATGAGGGGGAAGAGTTTGATGGTGAGGCTGAAGAATGCAGTGTAGTGGAAATGAACAAGATCTCAGAATCAAAGCTGGGGGTTAAAATGACAAATTAAATTGTGGGTAGGTCTAATTTATAAGAAGAAGCTCTAACTGCACAAAGGAGTTCAGACCAGTTATCCCCAACTGAGAAAGTGGCCTGGGTATCAGTTACAGGTTTTCTCCCTTCCTTCTCAGAGAAAGTACAGTGGAATTAAGAAGAAGCAGAAAAGGTGAAAGGGAAAAATCAAATGCATAGGACAAAGAAGACAGCCAAGGGAGACACTGGTGTGTTGAAAAACCATTTGCAGTGAGGTAATCTGGAAATGATTACTTGTTTTGTTTTGAAGTATATTTAACCAAAACATATGAATTAAGTAATGACATAGTAGCTTAAAGCAAATTTAAGTGCTCTTCCACTATGCATTGAGGAGTCTCCCTCACTGGAGATATTCAAGTACCATCTGGACTCAAACCTCTGCAAAGTGCCCTAGGATGACACTATTTGAACAGAGAGGTTGGACCAAATGTGGTCATTTCCAATCTTACCCAACCTGTGACTCTGTAAATCTGAGGAATTAAATAACTAGGATTTCTAGGATGCAAAACAATGCAGAATGGATCAAAAGCAATCAGGTTCCCTTATGGAAGAACAACCCACTAGGGACTGCTAGACAAAATGATGCTTTGGTCAGAGTGAGATTAAGTGGAGCATTGCTGAAAACGTGATGGAGAAAGTATGGACTTACACCTGCATTGATCCTCCACCTGCTCCGAGATTAAGTGGAGCATTGCTGAAAACGTGATGGAGAAAGTATGGACTTACACCTGCATTGATCCTCCACCTGCTCCAACCACACCCCACTGGCCACCTTCACAGCCAGAATCTGGCACTGGTTTGTCTCCTGAATCTCAGTGGTTTCTATGCTGTTGTGGTGCCCCAGAAGGAGCAAAGCCCTTGTAAAGTAGCCAGTCCTAAACGTTGTTGCACAGCAAAGTCAAACCATGAGAGGACTCAGTATGGATAACAGTTAGCTAGAAGATAGGAAAACACTGTATCTGAGAGATGCTGTCACAACACTCACAAGTGACAGATGGTCACTTGACACAAGCTGGAGTGAGGCTAAGGGTAGTATGAAGTAGCCCGTGTCTGGGATGAGGGCCAAATCAGTCTTTAACAGACATTTTGGGAAAGAGACATGTCAACATACTCTATAAAGTTGCCCAGGAAGAAAGCAAACAACACAAAGGCTACCACTTTTGTGAAAAGAGTGTTAAGTGCCATACCAGTGCTTGGGTTACAGGTTTGCATACCTAAAACTCAAATATAGATCAGAGATGATGGCCAGACTAAGGAGAGGAGGAGAAAAAACAGAACTGTGAAAAAGGAGAACACAAAAAGTTGAGAATGGAAGGAGAGTGAAAATTTCTGTTTCAGCCAGCCTGATGGAGAGTTGCTGGCCAGATACCTCAAGGGCCAAAGGCAGGACAGAGTTCTAGTTCAGACAAGACAAGACTAATCTGGAGTAAGTCTTAGTCCAGAGGTGATTGGCTAAAATGTCTGCAGCCAAGATAATTCAAATGCAAAGGATAGGGGAAGGTAACAAAGGGGCACAAAACCCTACTGCAGAAATAAGGAAGCAGGTTAGGGAAGCTCACCAAAGGATGGTATGAAGCACCAGTTATAGAGAAGGGTGAATGGGGATGACCATTAAGGCCCAGCTTATGAAATAAAATTCCTCCCAAACCTTCAGGCCCAGGGGAGCACTTCCAGTTCTCACTCCTGTGGGTTGCAAATCCTTCTTGCTGCTCTTCCCACTTTCCTGTGAGCTGGCTCTTCCCAGCTCCCCAAGCCTATGTTTCTGTTGTTATCCTTTCCTCTCAGTGCTCAGCTTAAGTCCCATGGGGAACGAAATGCAGTGCTCAGGGGATCCACAGGCTGCCTGAGTACCTTCTGGGTGCTGCCCCTGCTCACTCAGCCCAGTAAGGGCTGGTATTTGCTCTGTGAGAGAGCAAATATATAATTCCTATACATGTCATGATACACCAGCTGAACTATAGCGTGATATATCATGAAAGGTCTTCCCACCCTGGCTTACGTGATTTATTCTTTGCTTTCGTGATTTATTCTTTGCTTTTTTGTGAAACCTAACTTTCTAACAGCCATGAGGTAAGATGCTGCTATAGGAAATGAGTTAGGGATGCTTACATACCTACTCCTCTTCAATGGAAAATTGGATCATAAAATCATAGAAAGCCTTGGGTTGGAAGGAAGCTTAAAGACCATCTTGTTCCACTCACTGCCATAGACTGGGACATGTTCCACTAGACTAGGCTGCCCATTTAGTCTGGCCTTTAATGCTTTCAGAGATAGGGCATCTACAGCCTCTTTGGGAAACCTGTTTCAGTGCCTCAACCACCCTCACAGCAAAGAATTTCTTCCTGATATCTGATCTAAACCCACCCTCCATCAGTTTGAAGACATTGCCCCTTGTTCTACCACTACAGCCTCTTGTAAAATGTCTTTCTCCAGCCTTCTTGTAACCCCCTTAGGTATTGGAAGATGCTATAAAGTCTTCCCAGATCCTCCTCTTTTCCAGGCTGAACAATCCTGACTCTCAAAGCTTGTCTTCATAGGACAGGTCATCTTCAGCAAGATGAAATAAATTCTTCACTTTCACGCAGTGCTGACTTTGGCCATGAGCTGGGGACATGCAGGCAAAGACCACAGTAGAGACATCAAATCTGAATTTATTCTTCAGCCTATTGTATTTCCAGCTCTTCCTTCAGTTTTTCCCAACTGCTGGCGCTCATTTGTGCCCATGACAGCCCAGCACCAGCCACACTGCTCTCCAGAAGCTTGGGTAGACTTTGCATGTAGGCAGGGCACTGACTGCTTGCTGATGACTCTGCAAACAAGAGCCTTGAAGAAATTATGCCAATGTTTCCTGTGTTGCATAACATCCTCTGACCAGCAGCTTGTCATCCTCTCTTCCCTTGGTTCCCTCCTACCTTGTCACAGAAAAAGCAGAAGTAACAGATGTGAGAGAAACTTGACCTGCCAACACAGGTGTGCTGTCTGGGTCTGTGCCAGGCTCCTGGCCGCACACACTGTGATTCAGCTTGCACTCATTGCAACAGAGGCAACAGAAATCTGTGATTGATCTGCTCTGGTTTGGGAAGCTCACCAGATGTGCCATGCAGAACTACCAGGGAATTGTGCTGACCCTCCTCTCATGGCATTCCTCTCACTGTCACTTGTGAGCTGTGCCTGCAGCAGCACCCAGGCACTACCGGAGGCACAGCTGCAGAAGACTTCGCCACCCTCCTTGGCTCAGCATGATTGCTGCCAAGCTACAGAAGCTGTTCTGCAGCTGGATATTAGCCCTGGGCTTGCACCATGTTCTTGGCACACGAACTAGGAAAGAGTTACTGAAGGACTTAATTACTGACATGCATTTCTCATACATGTCTCAGCTCTGTGCATGAGTTCCTAGAAAAGTTTTGACCACAACTGGTTCTATGTGCTGCCCAGAAGGCAGGCTTCCCAGCAGCCCAGTGATGGAGAAAACTAAGGAGAACACTGGAAAAGAGGCCAAGGCTACCCAGAAAAACACCGCTGGGCTCAGCCAGGAAGAATCTGCCAACAGCAGCCTTTGACTGCCTGGACTGGTTCTCTCCCGAACAGCTTCAAAGCATCTGCCAAAACCCAACATGAAGAAGGCAAAAGGTGTGTTAACGCTGCAGGGCAGTGCTGGGGAGAGTCAGGAACAGCCACATCTTCCCTGTCTTGCAGGCAGCAGCATTGCCCTGTTATCCAGCACAGCTCAGCACCAGAGCAGAAGGAGCCAGAGAGCAGCTGCCCCCCACCCCAGACCTTTCCCTGCCTCGGTCAAGCACCCATAAGCACCCAGTAATTAGTTCCCTAGCAACCCACGAGGAAAGAATCCACAAGCAAAAGGAAATAAATCCAACTCCCAACACAGAGCCACAGGGCAATGAGGCTGGCTGGGAGATGTTACAGGTGGAGTAAGGAGCACTCCAGAAGTACTTCAGGCATAATTAAGTACAGGAGCAGTGGTTGTTACAGGTTGTTAGTTCCCCGCGCCTTCAGCTTCTTCACTGAGACACTTCACATGACCCCATGTCTCCTCTCAGAGATGTTAGCTGCTCCCTTTCATTCGCCTTCTGTGGCTGAACTGACTGCCGGTAACAGCAACAAAAAAAACAGTGAGCTTCTCCTTACAGGCAAAAAAAGAGATTTATTTAAAAAGACAGGAAAATCAGTACAAGTAGTATGGTGTTTTCAGTTCTAAGCCCTCTACCCACCCACAGCATAAAGCAGCATGTTGTCCAGCCCGGACTTGTTGAGGTATCAGTCAGGATGAGTGAGAGGGTTTCACCTGACTTTAGCTCTGGTTAAGGACCATGGAGCAGTGTGCCAGCACACTGATGCAAAGGCAGTGAATCCCCTCTGCAAGAAAGATCTTGACCTTGTCTCAGCTTCTGTTCAAGTGCTCCTGCACTCAACAAAAACGACACTTCAGCTTCACTTTTTACTGCCCAAGCCCAACTTCCCTTGGCTCCCAGAGCAGCAAATAGACAAGACTAAACCAGAGAATATTTAAAGAGAAAGAGGTAGGTAATTAGATATTTGTGACAGAATAGGTTGCTGGGAGATACCCAGTTTGTGACTATTCACAGCGCTCGGTGAGGAGTCTCAGGAACACTGAAGAACTGACACACAGACTGTCGGGCTGTGGGTCTGTGCAGAGTGGGACTGTTCCCATCTTCTCCCCTCTGCCAGGATCAGACTGCTCCAGATACTGCAGTCACATTACAGCTCGGTGCTGAGGAAGGTGAACTTCTGCATCAGCCCTGTCTAAAAGCACAGGGCCAGCTGGGCAGAGCAAAAAAATAAAAAAAAAAAAAAAAAAAAAAAAAAAAAAAAAAAAAAAAAAAAGAGAACAGGTCTGAGCCACTTGGACCTGCAAGACAACCAAGAAACACAACTCACTGGAGAACATTAAAGGGTTCCATTTAGCTGTCCCTGTACAACAAGCTTGCAGTTATCCATGAAGATCCCTGTGTTGCCCTCACCTCTGGCATAGGGAGCATCTCCTGGGTACATCAATGAATGGAACATAGAGGAATGAAGCAATTATGCCAAACACTTTAGGGAGAGAATTTTTTTCAGCTATTGAAGAGATCTTGTCTTTCTCAGCTATGAAGACAAAGACAAGACAGGCCCCAGCTAAAAAGTTTTGCTCTACCATGAATTCCAGCATGTGAGCAAAACCACACAGGGCATTTGGTAATCCTGGTGTATGGCTGGAAGCCCTGCAGTGGGTCAGCAACTAAAAACATGGTCTTCTGATCCCTCTCCATGCTCAGCTGACACATATCAAGATTATTCCAGAGGTATAGAACAGCACCACTACAGCTCCCACCTGTCTTCAGCAGCTGAGTGGGACAAGGGAGTTGCACATCCATCAGATACTGCAGATAACAGTCTGCCAAAAGGCCCCTTCTGGCCCACTCCAGATCTGTAACCCATCCACAGTATCACAACCTCAGTCCCTAGCTGTGTTTCCACTGCTGAGACTTTGTTGAAAGTTCCCCTTACAGCAACAAAGTTGCTGCCTTTTCCTCCGTTTTCATCATGGCCTTCAGCTCCCTGCCTCTGCCTCAGCACAGGGCCCCCCAACACCACTGCCTCTCCACCCCAGGAAGCCACCGTAGCGGACTACTGTGGCATGCATTCTGATAGCCCTTGTCCTTCCAGCCCCAGGCCTCCAACAAACTGTGAGCTCCCTCCAGCAGACTGGCCGTAGTACTGCAAGCACTCCGTGCACCACAGCTGCTGGGAACCCAAACTTTGGCTGATTTTCCCTGGTTTCCATGGATACCAGTCCTGGGATGGAAGCTGGCTGTTGCTCTGTTTCTCCTACCCTATTTCTATGTAGCTTGTGGCCAAGAGATGCTGCAAGTGGAACAGGAAGGGAAGAGTTCCTTTGCTCCTCCATTTCCCAGGAAACTGCTATTGCTGTTTTCCCTCCTGTGCACCACCTCCTCTTACCATGTCACTCAGGCTGTACCTCCTCAGTGCAGTGAGCTCCTCTCTTTGGACATGCTCACAGGAGTGGAAGTGAACTGTGGTGAGAAGCAGAGAAACAGCATAGGCAGGGGAGCACAGGCAAGGACTATTCCAAAGAATACAATCTGATCCCAAGACCAAATAAAACCTATGACCCAGGAGCTAAGAAACCAAGTGCTAGCTGTGGAACCCTCCTCTCTGCTGCCTCTGGGCAGGGAAACTCCATGTGTCCCAGAGGGGCTGTGGCTTGGCAGAGGATATGACCCAGCTCACCTGTTGGATTTCCTGCATTGCCAGGCGTATGGAAGAGCGGAGACGAGGGAAGGCTTGCTGGCTGCTCTCTCCAGAGCTAGGTTTTGTTCTACTCTTCTCTGGGGTCTGCTGATTTTGGAAATTCTTGGTCCTCCTGAACCACTGCAGAGCAGGTTTGCCGCTGGAAGGCATGGAGGGGCAGGTCTGCTTCTCTGGAGGGGTGTCTCCCTTGTCTGCTGGTGAACTCAGTGTGAGACCGTCCAGATTTTCATAATTCAAGCTCTCACTACTTTTCTGGAGAAAGGAGGAGTGGATTCAGCAGTGGTTTGTAGACCCTTCACACACAGTGAACAGCACCATGAAGCAGCTGTGTCCACTGCTGACATTCAGGGCACAGCAGGGCGTCATCCACCTGCCAGTCCCTCTCGCCCATCCCAGGGCTCCCCAGCTAGCAGCATTTCCCAGTGCATGCAGAAGCAGCCAAGCTGCTCGGCCAGAATGGAACTCCTCAACAGGAACACGAAAGAGACGCTGCTGCAGTGTCTCCAACCACTCACTCCTCAAGGCACAGTCCACGCCCCATCCTCTTTTCCCACTGAAGACCCTCGATATTCACCTGCCCACAGGGAACAGTCAGTATCTCCATAAAGGGCTGGATGCCCACAGTCTGGTGATACCTCACCAGCTCAGTGAGCGAGGTGTGAGCCCGGTCCTCCCCCAGGATGACGTAGCGTGCGTTGGGCTGCTCCTGGACCATGTAGTGTCTGCAGCGGCCTTTGCCCCTGGGGAGAGGGATGGACAGAAGCAGTCATGACATGCAGCCTCAGCGTGTCAGGACCTGCTTCCTGCACCCCTGGCCTCCAGAGGCCAGCTGCGATCAGGATCCTCAGTAACAAGTATCACACAGAGGCAGGAGATGTGCTGTGCACTAATATGTGCTCATAGGTGCTGCAATCTCCTTCCAACCTGGTTTGCCCTCTCAGCCAGAGTACAGCCTAAGCAGGACCTCTATCCTTGAAGCCACAGCAACCCACTCAAAGACAGGTCTATTTTTTCAGTAAGAGATAGATTCTGCAGTATCCCATCTGCTACTACAAATTCTCTGAGGCACCCACTACAGGACAGGTTGAACATGATCCTCATTGGACTCCTCTTGGGAGCAGGTAATCTCCTCCAGTCAAGCAGTTTTATAGAATCACAGAATTCAAGCATTCTATGACTGTAGAATTCCAGGATCATAGAATTTCATGCTGTGCACAGTTTCAGAGAATCACGTAGGATAGAAAAGCCTTTAGGATTCTCAAGTTCAACCCTTAACACAGCACTGCCAAGTCCACCATTAAACCATGTCCTCAAGTGCCACATCTACACATCTTTTAAATGGCTCCAGGGATGGTGATTTCACCAGTGCCTTGGGCAGCCCATTCCTGTACTTGACATCCCTTTCTGTGAAGAAATTCCTCCTGACATTCAGCCTGAACCTACACTGTTACAGCTTGAGGCTGTGTCTTCTTGTCCTGTTGCCAGTTGCCTGGAAGAAAAGGCTGACCCCCACCAGCTACAACCTCCTGCCAGGAGTTGTAATAATTTCTCCCCTGAGCCGCTTCTGCCCATTACCTACCGGTATGTTAAGATGTAGCCTGGTCGGCTCTGGCTGATCCGAACAAGGAAGCAACCCAAAGGCTTGTCAATCAGCAAGTTTTCAGCTTCCCTGAAACCAGGAAAGAGTTTTTCAGCAAAGACCCAGCAGTTGCCTTGTCAGACAGCAGGGATTTGCATCCTATCCCATGTGCTACCCCAGTAGTTTCCCTGGGAGCCCAGCAACTGCCCCATGTGTTCCCAGCTACAGGTCTCCTGACTCAGGCTTGTTGGTGCAGGATGCACTAAAAGACTGAGGAAGCACAATACTCTCAGTAAAAGCTTCTTCAACTAGGGCTGCTCCAAACCTGCTCCAGCAGATGCAACAACAACAGCTGCCTTCCAGCACCAAGTATGTCACGAAGCATTACTGAGATGAGGAATCTGTGCATGTGTGCACTTCCTATGGTCCAGGGATGAAGAAGTCAGGATGCTGTGGAGTGCTGGGTAAGCCCAGCACCTTGGAAAAACACCAACTTGGATTATACCACTCTGGCTTTCTAAACTTCCTGCTGGAAGGAGGTGTTCCCCTTCTCTGCCCAACACACAAAGCCCTGCTTTGTGCTTGTCATGAGCCTTGCTCGGGGCTAAAGGTAACAGCAAATCACCAGTACAATTTGGGGTTGCTCTGGCTGCTCCATTTCATGAAGCTGAGCATCCAGTGCTACGTGAAAACTTAAGCCTCTGCTAAAGCACCAATGTCTTTGGGAAAGATCTGCCATGTCCTTCATTGTGCAGTGCTCATGGCTAGCCTATACTTGAACTTAGACAGTTTTGTCTTCCAGAAAAGTAATTCCTCTCCTACATTTTTTCATCTGTGGACAGAAATATTATTACAGGTTACGGCCCCAATAACTATCTCAAAACTTAAAAAGAAATGCTACCAGGGAGCTGTGAGCTACTGTAGTGTCCTTTACCAAGCTAATGTGCTGTGTAATGTCTTTGAATAAAGGTTCACACTGATAGCCTGAAAAAAATCCAAGAACATAGATCTAATAAGACTGAAGGAGAATTGCATTTTGAACAGAAAAAAGTTAGAAACTGGAGCAAGATGATGAGGGTGTTCAGATGGCAGCAACCTTGACACAGAAATCCCACCAATTACAGGATATTGGCAGTTAACAAGTGTGGAGCACCACAGATCAATTTGCACACAGGTGAGACTATACTGCCATCCTGCTCCTGTCTGATCACTGGCATAATCAGCACTTCTCTGGTTATGCCACTGCTTGACTCAACCAAGAGAGTGAAGTGTGAGGCAGACCTGGTAGAAAAACTTCAAGCATTTAAGCAAAGTTTGGTTAACAACTCCATAAGAAAGAAGGGCTTAGTGGATGTCTCTCCCAGACAAGTAGAAGCAAATGCCACCTATGCTTCACCCTCCTTAGACAGAAAGAGGTATTAAAAAAACCCTTCCTTTTCCCATATCAGGGGGCTTTGGTGGAGTTTTGCCATTGAGTACTCACTAAAGCCCCTCTTAATACTTTTAAAAATAAAAGTAAGCTGAATTCTATATTCTCCTGCTGTAAATTGGGGTCTCCTCCTGACCTATACTGAAATACAAAAAGCAATCATAATGAATCAACCCAAAAGTTCACCTTCATGTCTCTGCAAATGGTTCAGAATGGGGAAAGTGCATGTGTGTATTTCCTCTCTGATTACTTTACAAGCCTCCCGTCCCTACCAGGATCTGTATTTAGGGACCCACAGTGGACTTATGTACTATGATTTTCCATTGTCTTTCCATGGACCTACAAAAAGTTTCAGCATTTACAATCTATGACAGGGAATCCCAAACTTTCCCATAAGAGTTTGATGCTCAGAGATAAAAAAGGAAAAGTTATGCAGGTCACTCCCATTCCTTAAGCAAAGCCTGGCCAATCCAACCCATGCAGTCCTAAAGACACATTGGCTTCTGCCTGTGGTCACTGTGTCCAGAGTACTCACCTCCGACTGATCATCCCATGCAGCCAGCTTGGAAAGGCCCCATCATCCTGCATGACCTTCTGGGCCTGTGTCTCTTTGAACCAGCGAAGAGTTGCTCCTCTCTTAAGTTTCCTCATTTTTACTTCTTCCTCAGTCTGTTCCTCAGTTCTCAGAACAGGACAAGGCACAGGATGGTTCAAGAAGTTATCAAAAGGAGTGGACTGAAAGGAAGGAGAGAGGGAAAGTCAGCATGAAAGCAAAGACAAAGACAGGGCACATTTGAAGAGATCGCTTTTGCAGGTGACCCCATTCCTAAGCCCCTAAAGAGAAGATCAGTCACCAACTACTAAAAGCTGCTTTCAGTTCCTCAAAGGTCCTGACCATGCTTTTTATCTAACCACAGTAGGACAGGACTCACACTTCTCATAACAAGAATGACACTATTCTCTTGTGACCACAGGCAGGAGAACATGTGCATGCAGAAGGTTGATAGAGTAGGGAACCAGCACATCTGGCTGAGGGGCCCCCACCAGAGCCGGTAATGCTACCTCTGTTAATTTGCTGCGTGGCCGTGGCACTGGTGGCTTTTGTGACTGATCAGAAGGATGAGGACTAGACTGAGGGCGCCTCTTTCGTGGCATGGGGACTGGAAGAGAGTTTCTTTCTGCAACAAGAAGAAATAAGTAGGTGAAATCTAGCATCCAAGATCCATGCTATCCATCCAGGCCTAGGACTGGGATAGGCTCTGTTGCATGGATTATGTGGTAAAACCACAGCCTGGGCCTCCTTCCAGCATAGCCAGGCAAATGACCTTTACCACGCTGTTTCTGCTCCCCACAGACAAAGTCAGACTTCCAACGAGGAGAAACACCATCAGCTCCCTGCCCACCACACTGGTGGAGCTCCTGTCCCAGGGAGCCTACAGCACTTTAAGGTGATCACCAGTGGGCACACACTGGGTCAGTGCGAGTGGGAACAGCTCACCCTGGGCCTCTGCTGCCAGTGCCAGCTGCCGGATTCTTTCTCTCTCTGCCTCCTCCTGTAGCCGCTCTGCTTGAGCTCTCAGCTCAGCCAACAGTTTTAGGAAACTCATCTTGCATCTGAATCCCCTAAAAACTGTTCCAAAAAAACATGTGGTTAGAAAAATAATGCTATTCATGCCTTTGTAATTCTCTCAGGGAGGAACACTGGGTGATAGTCCTTCAACAAGTGCAAAGCCCTCAACACCTGAACCATAATAAAGAGCAATGAAAACTCTACTGTGAGCAGGCGGCCAAAACCCTGTGAGAATTGTCTTCTACTCTCTAAGCTGATAGATCACAGATTTAAAGAATTACAGATCTATGATCTCATCTCTAATGCCAGGGCACTGAATACCCAAAAAAGAAAGCCTCACAGAACGGCCTGTTAACCATTCATATCTCTGTCCTTCCAGGCACCACGAAGAAGGCAGGATGTCCTTGTTGCCAGCCCACAGGAAAGCCTTTCCCATAAGCAGCCATTGCAGGGCTCACTAGGAGCATTACAGACATTGTGTGATCCTACTCTACCAGTTATTAAAACACATGAAATGAAAGATGCACCCTCTCATTTCCCACTACTCACACACCTTGCCCGTGGATGACAACAGTGGACAGCTTGTGACAGTCTGATGTTTGTCACACTGTGACACTGTAATGGTGCACAGTTGGAAGTTGCTCTGATGCTCCAGCAGTGCAACAACCCATAGCAAAGAGAAGTGCAACAGAGGGGAGCTAAGTAGAGTGACAGCAGCCTCCTCTTCCTCCTGGCTGCATAGTCCTCATTTAGCCTGTGCAAGGGGAAGTACCAATTTCCCCCAGCCATTCTGAAAAGACAGGCTGCTAGAGCAGATGCTACATGGAAAGGAAAGAAAAAACCAAACCAGACCAAAATTTCACCCCCTTTTGTCTGTCTCTGAAAGCAGCAATGAGATCTGCTTCACTCGTTTCCCTCTCCCCAGTTCAACACAACTCACAAGCCATCCTTACTCCAGAAGACAGTGAGCCAGACCTCAGGACATAGCCAAGTCATGTGCATGCCTTGCTTAGCCCAGTCTCCTGCACACATTTTCTTTTTCTAAGGCTGACAGTGAAAGTTCTCCCTGATTCAGGATGAGCAATGGAAATGTGGGCATTTGCAATAAGCGCTTTGACTTCACAGGGCCTTGACACAGAGATGGCACCTGCCCTACCCTTCTGTCCTCTGCAAAGGTGGAGCAGGGACTGCAGAAAAAGTTTTCCTTCCCCTGATCTGAAATCAGCTCCTGTCCCAGTGCTCACCTTTCTGTATGATAACTGCTGCTCTCTCCAGTCGCTCCACACACTTTGCCAGCTGTTCCTGATGCCAATATTTAAAGAAAAGTCGTGACTTTCTGTGAAGTTGGAAGAGAAAGATGCAGTGGGAAACACTGTCTAAACTTTTATCCATCATCCTTTGAAGAGCCCTATCCTACAAACACAGAATTCTCCCTGAAGAGAACCAGGTGACAGCTTACATGTGTGAAATCCTAGGCTTCCCATTCCCAACACCAGTGGTGCACACCTACCCACAAATCCAGCCTTTCAGCTCTGTATTTTGCAGTATCTTCAAGCAGCTGAAAGAGATGATGAAAGTAAAATAAATGATTTTCCACCTAAAGCAAACATCAAATCTTTTAGTTGCATAAAGGGGCATAAAGTGCCTCAGCAATTCCCAATAGTCAGTAAACTGGCTGTCAGTCTGTAATGCATCTTGAGGTACAGCTAGGACCACATTTGGGAAGAACATCCTCAAAGGGGTTCCCAGAGGCAGATTTACTTCAACTCTCTGGAAGGCAATTCTGTAGTGCTTTTCCTCATTTTGTTTCCAAGCCCTTTGGAGGACACAAGTTGCAAGGTCAGCACAGCAAGACTTCCGGGAGAAAGTCTGTTTTCCAATTCCAGTTTCATTTTGCAGACTCCAGTGATAAAATTTGGGTCACTCGGAAAGATTCCCTGACACTTGGAACTGAAAGCAGCTCTAGCTGCAACACACAGACAGCTTTCTCCCTCTCTGCTAACCCAGGCTGTGAAATCATAGTAGCACTTTTTGCTAATATCTCACACAGGGAAGCAGAAGTGTTATTCTTTCTATCTTGGCCAACTTCCACAGTGTCATAATCCACAGCCACAGGATTTTTTTTCTGAAATGCATCCCATGACTTTTGTGACTCCTGTAAACAGGCACACCACAGTGCTGTTTACAATGATCTCTCCTCCATCTATGACATTCTCTTGTGACCTCACTTGGGTTTGAAATTCTTACTATTCAGGAAGCATCAGGAAGCTTAAGGAAGCACTGTGAAGGCAGGAGGAGCTACTGCCAGGAGTGAATTGTTCCAAGAGATCATTCAATCCTTTTCTTAAATGACTAAAAAAACCCACCCCCAGTTGGCTTCTTTATATGATTCATTCTCACTATCAATCACAGTTGACACTGGCAGGAAGGAGAGGCTGGGAAAGTGGAGAAGAGGACGGGGGAACTGCTGTCCTAGATATAGGAAGGAAAACGCTGGCAGAGTAAAACCCTCTCTCTCTGCAGAGCTGGAAGGATGTTTATGTGTGTAACGATCAGGTTGTAAAAGTGCTGATGGTATATTTCGCCTGTACAGAGACCAGATTCTTAGTTCGGAAACATCTTCTCTAGCCTGGGAGACATTCAGTGCTGGCTGCTTGTTCAGCATTGTCTTTATCTTCTTCTCCCATGTGGCCATCAGGAAAAAGCCTAGAAAGACACCTGACAGCAGCACTTGAGTGCCTGGCATGCTGAGTTCAGTGGACACCCTTGACCACTATTGTTACTCCCTAAATTAAATACATGGGTCAGTTTCCATTTCATAACACAACAAGGCTTTGCAGTAACTGAACTTAATTGCTACATAACAATTCAAGAAAGATTTAATTCATTATGGTACCAAACACTCTTTAAACATTAAATGTCCTTGCCCATTGTCCTTTATGTGTTCCCCATCACCACAAAATCCCATCCTCTTTTCACTTGTCCCTTTCACTTGGTTTCCTATGCTACTCAGAGTAAATGCCCCTGAAGAACAAACCAGACAGTGCACAACAAAGTTAGTGTTCCTACCTTTCTTTTGTGAGGGGAACACCAGGTTTAACTAGAAGAATTCCATATCTATGGAAAACAAACCAATACAAACACATGAAAGCCATATCCTTGATGGGCTGAGCTGATCCCTATCACCCTGACAGCAAACAACAACAAATTTTCCACTCATCCTCCCACAGCAAATAACCCCATGACCTCAGACCACATGAACTTTGAAGACTTTTTACTCCTTGCCCATATCTGGTTATCAGGGTCATTTCCCAAATAGTATCTACCAATGAATATTCAGAGGTTTTAAAAGACCTTTCAGCAAATTCCTCAAAGGAGGGTCTCCAGGAGAAACCATCTCTTCGGATACGGATTGTCTCCAGCAGTCCATTGTACCGAAGCTGAAGCAGCACCACAAAGGGGATCAGAGAAACCAAGAGACACAGGTCATTAGGACATTGGTTTGTTCCTTTGCAGGCAGAAATTACTTCATTCAGCCCTAAACTTCTCCAGTTTAAAATGAAATTTTTTTTTCTGAAAATGTTTCCTTGGTTAAGAACTGAATTTACCTCATCTTGTAACTCCAATGATTAACCACTGAGTTAGAAGTTGGAAACCATAAAAACCAGTGACTGAAATAACTTCACCTTCCAGCCATGGGTACTGCTTTGCCTCTGTCCCTTAGAGGGTAGCTTCATATTTCCAAATCTGGACACAGAAGTACTCTGAGGCATGGATGAACTTCCTCTTAATCCTATTCTTTCTTATATACATTAAAGAGGCTGCTGAGCTTTCTGAACTCTTCCAATCATTTTCAGTATTCTTTAAAGTATCTAGACCTCAGACCTGACAGAATATCCAAATACAATCATATCAGTGCATTTCAGATCCTATCAAAGCAATCCCCTCTTAGTTTCTATTCAGAGTTGCCCTGGCTGAGGGGTGAGAACAGTCTCCTCCGGAAAGCAATTTTTCCAGAGTACTGTCTGTGCCAGTCTCATCCAGGGGGAGATGTAAAGATGAATCCTAGCGCTTGACAAGCAGATCTCATTGCATTCATGAAAAAGAAATGAGAGAGATCTAAGACAGCAAAACCTGGACCTAGCAGTCTGTGTCATAAAAACAACCCAGTACTCAGAATCTTTACATATAGAAAGTGTGGCTACTCTTTCTCTTGCAAGGGGAGACTCAAGTGAGTCACCTTGCACTGCCTTTTGGTGGAATCTGCTCTCCCACTGAGATGTGGCAGAAGTCCCTGTGAAGGACACTGTTTTGGCTCACCTGCAGCAGCACCACCTGGTTGTCCAGCACACCTGGCTGCTTCTGGCTGTTGGGTTTTATGCAGCGCACAAAGTGTGGGTTGGCAGAATACATCCTCTCCATGAGCACCATCAGGGAATGCTGGCAAGGGCAGAGGAACATCAACAGTCCATCAAACCAAAGCACTGCCAGATGTGCAATATCCTGCATCAAGAACCACTTTCTCACTCCACAGCAACTTCCTGGGTTCTGGCAACAACTGGGCCCATCCCACTGTGATCAGCCCTGCTCGGCAATCAGGAAAACCCCTGTCTACATGATGTCTGCTTTAATCGTGCTTAGCACTCTGGAGGCAGTGCAGTGGTATTTGCAGTGATAAAATTATCACTGCTTTCATCTCATGGCGCTCCTCAGGGCAGCAATACATACCCGGAACTGAGCTCCAGCAGACTGTTTCCGTGTGCTGTTGAACTTGTCATCTGCTCCTGGTACGACCTGAAACCAAAACAAGAGATCAGCCCTGGAAAAAGTGCTTCATTGACAGCCAAGGAGCACGGCTGGAAGGCAGATGGCAAAAAACAAGGGAAAATGGATTTAAGGGGAGAGAAGACAAGCTAAACATATAAATGGCAGAAGCAAGCACAAAACACAGTAAAACACAAAGGAGAAATTGTTGCAAGCTGATTGATGTCTGCTCTTATTTTAAACCAACTTTGGCCTGCCCTTTTTCAGCCAGTTTCTCAAATAATAATTATCAGGTAACATTTATCAATTGTGATGTGGATCTGAAGTGCAATACCTTGGCTTTCACATGAGGCATCAGGGTCCCTGTCCTGGAGACAGTGGCTGGAAGAACAGAGACAATTAGTTGATTTTGTACATTTGCTTGCAATCCACTAGGGCTAAACATTCAAACCTCACTTCATGCACACACCTCCTTACAAATCCTGAATCACAGGGTGCTAGGTTTTGCCATGTGGAACTACAGGGAAAGAGGTTAAAAAAGGAAGAAGAAAATGCAAACGTATGAAGCACACAAGGCAGACAATACTAACTTCTGTCACTGAGAAGACATGACAATCAGGT
Source organism: Cettia cetti (assembly GCA_013401135.1). NCBI lineage: Eukaryota > Metazoa > Chordata > Aves > Passeriformes > Sylviidae > Cettia > Cettia cetti. Next base: position 68,102 of record VZUI01046138.1, read on the forward strand.
TATTAAATAAACCTAAATGACCATCAGCGGAATCATCATCAATGAGCATCTAACAGTGCAGAAAAAATGGCACAGGCAGCAAATAGGGAGCTCACCTACAGCATTCAGGAGGTTATTTAATGTCAGATAGCTTATAACTAATTCAGTGACACGATGAGAAAATCAGAGAAGTTTAATTTACTAAAGAATCCAGTAAGAGTCTTGCGCACCCTTGATGCAATGGCTTCATGTGAACCATAAAATCACAAAATCAGGTTGGCAGTGTTCTCTGGAGGTCATCTGGACCAAACCCTTTGTTCAGCACCTAAAGCCATTGCTCAGACTGGACAACCAACTTGAGAGCAGGTTATGTCTGATGTTTATGAACTTTGAAAGTGTTGGGACTAGGCTAAGTAGCTTCAGTAAAGTGCAGAAATGGTAATGAAGAAAGATAGTCCTAAGCAGTAGCTGAAAAACACAGTGGAGAATAGAAATGAAATTCATCAGTTTCTTGTAAATCCTAGAAATTGGTATGGACTGAATGGGACCGAAAAAACGAATACCAGAAGCACCGTGTTCAGCCAGCAAATTTCCTTTCTCTAAATCTTTAATTTAATTAGAAGTCTTGGAGAATCTGAAGACTTATTGATAACTGGAAAAAGGAAGCACAGGACTGTAGTGGTAGGAGAAAAATAATGCATGACCTGACAGTTCTTTTAACAAGTTGTGAAGCTCCATTTTTAGAATCTATGACCTTGACCAGCTTAATTTCTAGACAAGAACAGCGTGTATAGAAAGGACCAGTGGAAACAGTCCTGCACTGGTCTTGGAGAAGATGGGAAGGCATCTGAGCAGTGGTTCAGATTCTCTGGAAGGGGATACAAACTGCTTTGCTTTTCACGGCAGGGAATAAACAGCTCTGAGAGCTCTGTACATGCCAGCAGCCCCACTCCAGGCTGCAGAATTCCCAGAGCCCCCCTGGCACTGCCAGCTGTGATACACACTGTGAAACACCGCGAGCCTCATGCCCACACTTAACTCTTGCCAAGGTGGATCTCGGCTCATGGTAGATGTGCAGAGGGACTTGCCTGTGAACAGCAAACTGAGCAAGGGGGTGACACTGTTGATGAAGAGCCCACGGACATTGGCTGGCAAGGTGTCTCTGTTCTTCTCCAGAAAGCCCCTGGCAGCATACTGTACCTGTGGAAAGGGCAGCAGGTCACTAAGAACAGCAGTGCTCACAGGCTGGCTGTAAAAGCGACCTCCACAGCCTGCTGGGAGTTCATCATATGTTAAACTGAATGTACTCTGGCTTGCACATAAATTCTTTAAACACACAGGCACCTCATTCAGATGCCAACCCTGAGGAACAAAACCATCCACATGCCAGAGGCATCAGAAGTAAGGAGTGCAGCATAACACCAAGACACACACATTTACATGTTACATGTTAATTTTTGTAATAATGAATGTCACAAATAATAACTTAGTCAACAATGCTGAGATTAGATTACTAAAATGCAAGTTAAAATGAATTGCCATATCTGACCTGAATTGTCATATCTGCTCCTATTCCAAAAATTATCTCCAATCAATTCAACTTAATGTGGACCAATGCTTTCAATACTGGTGGCAGCAAAGTTACATTGCAGTAGTGCTAAATCTCAAGCTGCTTAGATACCAGTGAACGTGTAAATAATTGCCTCCACTTTTAAAACATTAATTACCCTGCCGTTTACACAGTGTTCTCAGGTGTTTGAAAAAAAATGGTCACTGCTATGTGCTGGAACCCAATAGATAAAAAAAAGCCTTTAGCCTGTCCTTTGGTGCTGCAGAGCGGACATAGTACTTCTATTTGTGAAGTACCATTTTAGGACTAGAGTTCTAATAGAATGAGGTAGCCCCATTTTCCTCAAGGGCCTTCTCTTCCTGTACCTTTTACATAAATCCCAGGGAATTCTAGAAGACAATCCATTGGAACACATCACTTTTGTTAGTGTCATCCTCAGACCACACATTGCTTAACATCAAAGCCTTATTTGTCAGGCAACACTTCCACCCCCTCCAACATACACTACAACAACATTCTTCCTTCAAACAGTACATACTTTCCCAGCATAGTGAACGATGCTGAAGCCCAAAACACGGCCTCGGGCTGGCTGGAAGTGTAAATTCCCCTTAAAGCTGCTGTTTAGTTTATCCACAAATGTCTTATCAGTTGCCTGCAAGAGAGCAGATTTCATAAGGTGCAACAGAGGCCAATGAGGACACATGGAATCAAAACAAAGTATTGGAAGTATCCTTGGCTGTGCAACAGTCTTCTGCAGTACCTTCTCCTGACTCTTCTCAGGGATGCCAATTTCCCTAAGACCGCCCCTGATCTGGATATCCTGTCTCAGAAGTTACACACGGGAACACCTCTGTTCATCCTGGTGTTGGGGGTTGGATTTGTTTCTTTTTTGCTTGTGGATTTTTTCCCAGTGGGTTGCCAGGGAACTAGTTGCTGGGTGCTTGGACCAAGGCAGGGAAAGGACAGGGTGGGGGCAGCTGCTCTCTCTTGCTCCTGGCATTGGAAAGGGCA
>VZUI01046139.1:0-36216 GCA_013401135.1 Cettia cetti
GGGAGGTCCTTGATGGCCCATTAAAGAGAGATAGCTCCCAGAGGGAGTTATCTATGAGTCATGGGCAAGGCATTGATGGGCCATTAACAGAAAATAGCTCAGGGGGTTTGGGAAGAGCACTGCTCCAACAATTGGATTTATCAGTTCGTGAAGATAGTGATAGAATACATTCCACACCATAACCCAGGACAATAGGTGAGTCGGAAAAGGTGATAGCAATACAGACATCTGCAAGTAAATGCTCGTGGGAAAAAAAATAATCCATTTATAATACTTAGGAGTCAAAGACACACAACAGTGGGGACAGAAAAATGGGTCTGTGATGGAGCAGTGTGGTTCTGACAGCAAGGGACACGCAGGATGGAAGAGCTGCAGGAATGAAGAGCAAGTGTCAGCAATTATTTGGTTTGTCAGTGTGATAAACAAAACCCCCTGTCAAAAGATAAATGACCATCAGTGTCAAGCAGTGTCAGGAGATCTTTGATCCTGCCTCCAGCAGGAGGAGATCCTGGCTGTGCTCAGGGATGTGAAGAGGGAGGGGGTCTTTTTGAAATAAGAGGTACTTCAGTCATAAGCATCTACCTCCGAGGGATTCATGCTTTGAATTCCTCTAAACAAATAGCTCTGCAGAAGGTAAATTGTGCGTTTGAGGGACACAGTGCATTCACTCTTCTACTTACAGTAACTATCAACAGGCATCTGTGGCTGCTCCTGTGACTGTCAGATGACTACAAGTGGTGTAATTGTGAAGCACAGTTACCTCAAACCAAACCCACCGAGTGCCTGACGTGCTGATAGAGCACCCATGAGAAAGCCACTCTTTTAAACCTCACAGACACACTCTTTGCCTTCAGGCGTATTTCTAAGTGAAATTGAGGACTGCGACAAGCACTTGCAAAGTGCTGAGAAAGTTCAAGCCAGTTGAATCTGAAGAACAACGCCTGTCCACACCCTCACTTGAGAAGCATTATTTTTGTTGTTTATCAACCATAATAACCTGGAATTATCAGTCACGGGGCAGGGCGTTTTGGGGAGGAGCTTTGATCCTTCTCTCCCGCACGGGGCAGTGGGTCGGGGCTGCCCTGCGAGAGCGCCGGAGGGCTGCGGGCTGCCCAAGGACGGGCTCGGGGGCGCAGGGGGCAGGGACCGGCCGGGGCGGGAGGGCAGCTCCGCCTGGGACAGTCACCCGTGGCGGGCAGCCCTGCCCTCCCCGCACTCGGAGCCGTCCTGCGCCGAGCCCGCGGCTCCCGGGGCGTTCCCGGCGCGCCCTTCCCGGTGCCCCCGGGGTCTGCCCGGCCGCGCTGGACACAGCCAGAAGTTTCCAGCCGCCGGCTCCTCCGCCGTCCCCCGCCCTCCTCCTCCTCCGCGTCCCGCCCCTGGTCCCTCCCCCGCCGCCGCCCCCCGCGCCGCCGTTTCCAGACAGTTCCAGCCCCGCGCCCCCGCCCCCGGCCCCGGCGGATAAAGCGGCGGGCGCGGCCCCCCCGGCCTGCCCCGCCATGAGCGCCGCCGCGCAGACCCCGCCGCCGCCGCAGATGGAGGGCAGCGCCGAGCCGCTGCCCCCCGGCTGGGAGATCAAGATCGACCCGCAGACCGGGTGGCCCTTCTTCGTGGATCACAACAGCCGCACCACGACCTGGAGCGACCCGCGCCTGCGGGCAGCGCCGCAGGTAGGGCGGGCGGCGGAGCCCGGGCCGGGCGTCCCGGCGGGGCCAGGGGGGTCGGGGGGCCGCGCTCCCCCCGCGCGTGGCGATGCGGTGAGGGCAGGAGCTGCCTTTTGTCTCTGACGCACTGCAGTCCCTTTTTTGTGCTTTCAACCATTTGATACCTCGGCCCTGTAATGTTTATTTAAAGTTGGTTAAGTCCGCCCGGCCTGCCGGGGGAGAGGCGAACCGGATTTATTTTTCAGCTGTGAACTACCCGAATGTTGGATGCCTTTAAAAAACGAGAGATCCGGCTCGGACTCCGACTTCTTTTTTCTTTCCCCGTTTTCTTTTCCCTGGTCCCAAACTCTGCCGGCAGCTGCCGCTCCGGTTTCGTTCCGAAGCGCGCTCGGGCAAAAGCCGCATCTCACTCCAAATATGTCCATGGAAGGAGCGGCGCGGAGGGGAGAGCGGCAGGGGTTCTGCCGGGGCCCCGAGGAACGGCCCTTTCGGGTCAGGGTCCTCTGCTTTTGGGGAATATAGCCCGTTCCTTGGGGGAACGCAGCCCTCTGACCCGACAGCGCGGCGGCTGTGGGCAGAAAGTGCTGGAAACTTGAGCCAAATAGGATTTGCCTGGTGGGAAAGCGATTCCCCGGGGTCTCGGCGCGCCTCTCTGCGCGGAGCATCGCTTAACCCCGGGCACGCCGGGCTGCCCGGCTCCCCCGCGCTCCCGAGGGGTCCCTCCCGGCCAGGGGCTCGGAGCTCCCGGGGCTGGACTGGAGCCCGAGGCCGGGAGGGGCCGCGCCGGGGAGCAGCGGCTGCTGCGGGGCGGGACGGGGGAGCCCGGGGGAACCCGGGCACGGAGCCGGGGGACAGCGGGGCCGGGGCTGCGGCAGCCCTGGGGAACCGGGGACAGCGGGGCCGGGGCTGCGGGAGCCCTGGGGAACCGGGGACAGCGGGGCCGGGGCTGCGGGTCCGGGCAGCAGCGGGGAAGGGGCCGCTGGCTGCGGGATGCGGCTGTCCCGGACCTCTCTTGGAAGTTTTTCTCCCCTTTCCTTACATATAGCGTGAGGAGCGAAGCGCTCAAGAAGTGTTAATTATTTTATGAACTTACCGTTTCTTAAAATAGTAATTGCCCGGTTTGCGAGTGCAGACCGTGACTGAAAGCTCGGTGTGAGAGCAGCTGGCCTTGAAAAGGAAGGGACGTACTTCTCTGTTACAATTTAACCCCCTTTGCAGCTCTTTAAGTGCTAGTTCGTTTGCTCTATAAATAAATACTAGTAATAATGCACAGAGGTCTTAAAAATGTAATTTGATAATAAGGATGTTGAGATAAGCATAGGAAAAGGTGTTTTCTCTTTTTGGAGGCACCTGCTGACACTGGGCTGTTATGGTAGTAAAAATAAAATAGTGTGGTTTTTATAACCATAGAATGTTCTTGAGAAGAAAAGTATGCTTGTTTACTCAAAGGCTTTTGTTCCAGGAATACCACTTGAGACTAACCCATTTAACAGAGCAGTCAGACTCAAGCTGCTTTCAGTAATTGTGTGAAGAGAGTTGGAAGCTGTCTGAGGATCAGCCCGCTGCTTGAGTGGGTGCCTGAAACAAAACAAATTTTCACCCGTATCTCGTGTGAGATCTGTGGTGATGAAAAATGTCTCTGTGCCTCTTCTGCCAACTGCAGGGGCTGTCTCAGGTACAAAAAGCTGCTTTTGAATAGGTTTTGTAGGATACGCTATTTTCCAAGCAGGAAAATCTGTTACTCCTGGCTGTAAGCAGGAATGTGTGCTTTGGATTTGATCACTGGGAGACAGAGAAATGCCTCTAGAGATGAACTGTTGATTTTTGGGAGTTCCTATCTAAAAAAGGTCGTCCAGTTTAGGTGGTAGAAGTTGTGTGTAACTGCTCTCACAGAGCCATTTATCAGAGCTTTGAGTTAAATGTCTGCTGGAATTTGTGGACAGCTGCTGAAATCATCAGTTTGTCGAGTACCAGTGTATTTCACAAGGACAGGCACTAGTTAGCCAAAGAATTTTAGAATCAAGTCCAAGGAAAAGATGTCTTTTCCTAAATATTCTCTTAGCTAGGTAATGCCAAGGAAGTCAAATTACCTACTGACATTGAATTTCAAATCCAGCAAGGATTTTTTTATTAACAGACTTTGTTAATACCTAAACAGGTAGGAAGGACATAACCACAGATGAAATTAAAAAAAAGAGATTTGATGAGCAGAGTTTTCTGATTTCCTTCATTCTCAGCCTAGCTCAAATGAGAACTTGGGGCTTTTAGAAGTGATCTGAGAATCACAAAAGCTGACTGTATATGTCAGACTAAATGCACCTTTTCAAGGATGATAATACAAAGATCAAACTTGTGCTGACTCCATCACTGCGTTGTTTTCACTGAAATGTGACAGTGAAATTAGCAATTTTTTACTACCTTTGAGATGGTCTTGCACTTTATCCACCAATATTCTGTCTGAGAGTGTTTATTCCCTTTCTGAAGAGATCAGGGATTGAAATGAGGTATTACACTGCAAGTGGACAATGACTGGAGCACAGATCTAGGGCTGACTGAGCTTTTCTAGCTAGGTAAGAGTATAGCTGAGACACTGTCATAATAAAGTCCTGTTGTTCCCAAGTGCTTGATCTTGGTCTTCTCACTTACCCTAGGCTTAACATCAGTGTAGCCATGCTGACTGCAGGAATCTGTGCCAGATACATAATCAGGTAAAAGTTGAAGTGGCTCTTCTGAAATTTTAACCCATGGCAAAGCCATTTTAAAGCAACGGAACCAGACCTTGATTTTGCATTTAGCTCTGTATTTTAGGAGCATTTGTGAATTCAGATGGCTCTGTTATTTCCTCAGTCTGGCCTTTTTTATTTTTACCCACGTGAAGGATGTATGTTCTTCTGCATGTTTGTTTCTGTTACATGTAAGAAATCACTGCAGCATAAGGATGGATTGGGGAGCCCTTCAGGATAAAAAAATCTCATGTTGTTCCAGTGAGAAATAGGGAATGACTTTGCAAATGACAGAAAAATATTTATTGATGAAGCTTCTTGGTAGACTAAGGATTTTCTTTCAAGGATCTGATTAGTTGACAGTAAGACATTTAAGGAGTAAGGTACAATCAATACTGTGAAGATATATACATCTAGTAAAAAAATGTTTACTAGCAGTGTTACTTTCCCCTTTTTTTTAATAGAAATTACTAATTTCCTATGCTTATTTGTTGTAGTTATTTTCTGTGCTAACTTAGGGTATCACACCTCTGCATACTTCCTGCAGGATTGTCTTATGACATTAAATTGTTAACTTGGTGTTCTCCAAAGTGTCGATAAAACCAGATTGCATTTAAAGAAGAAAACAAAAGGTTTGTATAGGTATTTATTGATGCCCCGTCTATGTGTTGTTTCCACATGCAGTAAACCCCCTGGGAAATAATGCAGCTAAAAATAAAGCAAAGGAATTGACTGTGCTGAGCTTCACTAACGGATATTGGAGTGATCAATAGCTCACTGCTGCCTTGGGTCTGAGATAAAAGCTGCAGCAGCCAGGCACGAGTCAGGGAGCAGCCATAAAAGTGATTTATGCTCAGTATTGGCTGCAGCAATGACTGCACAGGCCTAAACAAAGGAAGAAGCAGCCATCTCACCCTGCTGCTGATGCTTCATTGGGGAACAACTGACTAAACCTAAGTTTCCATCCTCTCCCTTCGTGGCTCTTGCATCTCTTTTCTCTCTGCTTCCCCAAAAAAGTCTGAAGTCGCTCAACTCGTATCTCTTCAGCCATGGGCTTATTTTTGAGCACTGACTTCTCATGGTCAAGTTGACTGAAAAATCCTTGGTAAACCAAATTAGAAATTGCATTGAGAGGTCAGAACGGTCTCTCTGAAGCTGTACCTCTCACAGTGCTTCTCCTCAGGGGAAGGGAATGTGAGGTCAGCAGTAACAATAAAGGTCTCTTCCATCTGCAGTGTTTTTACATTCCTAATGCTGATGTGCATTCTGTCAGGCTAATAAGTTAGTTTAAAAAATGCACAGAAAAGGCTTAATAGGTAGCAGTGGTAAAATTAACAGTGTCAGGATTTTTTGAGGGTTGTGTCCTGGCTTTGCCCAGATTCCCTGCAGCTGCTTGATGTAGTTTTTTTAAAGTCCCCCCTGACAAAACATGGTGAGCAAGGTGTTAACTTATGGACATATCAATTAACCTGAAAACAAGGGGTGGATCTAATCAGAAACAAGAGGCAGGAACACGAAGAAATGGTACTGGAGCTAATGCAAGAGGAAAAGCAGAGAAGGTGTTGCAGGGTTCTGTGTAACTCCTGGCACTGTGTACCTCTTATCAAAAGGACAAAGGAAGAGTACTTGTGCCAGGTGGCAGCATTCTTACCTGGGATCTGTATTTTTAACACTTGTATGCACAGGCAGAACTTTTCCATGACTACGTGGCAAAACCAGAATTGTTCCCACTTGAACCCTGATAATGCAGATAACAATCCAATATGCTTTGGGGTGTACAGACAGTATCACTCTCTAGGTAAGCTGTGGTATCTCTTCATGCCAAGGTAAAAGTAAATGTAAATTAGGAGAAATGGCTTGTTCACACAGATCACATTAATTACAGGCAAAAGGAAAAGTGCTGTATCTTAAATATGTTGCAGAAGCTGTTTGTTTGATTATTTTTATTTTTCCTTCTTGGTTTTACAGACAGGAAAATCAGGCATGGGATGGGGAAGAGACTTGTCTGACATCACCCAGGTAGCACAAAAGTGTGTTTTTTATGGCTGTTGGCAAAGCCTTATAATTAATAAATGGGGTGCAACGTAGCAAGTGCTTTTATAGTGTTGGAAAATTGCTCTCTAAGGAGGTGAAGTCAGAGAACTGCTGTGTAGAAAATGAAATTTTAGATGAAAATGTTGAGCATGACTATAAACTGAAATTCACAGCCCACTCTTAATTGTCTACTCGTTCTCCTTTTTTAATTAGCATTGTTTTGCTGATATTTTGAGGCTTGTGCTTTCTGATGTGTTTCAAATTCCTGGGTCATAACTAACAGGAAAGCAACAGTTTGACCACCTGCTTCTTAGGTAATGAGGCAGCGAACAGAAATAACTGAATAAAGTGTCATTCTCATCACCCTTGACAAGGATATTCCTGTTTGCACTCTAGAGGGCTTTTCTCTAACTCCATCCACTAAAGCTGCTCTCTAAGAGTGCTCTGCTCCTCGGTGCAGTCATTGTTTCTTTCTCAGACGTGTTCAGTTTGGCCCATCAGGTGCTTTCAGTGCCAACTTCCACTCATGGGCACACGGGGCAGGTGTTGTCATGTCTGTGCCAAGGCATTCTAGCCCAAGAAGGAATCCTCCTAGTGATTAAAAGAGGACAGGTTTTGTTCCCTTTTGTTCCTGGAACAAGATTGAGCTGCAAGATAGCTAACATATTTGCTCCAGTAAAGAAGGCTCTCTGTTCTGAAAAGCTTAGGATTAGTTTTCTCCTTCAGTATTTAATAATGTTTATTTATTTCTAATGGCATTGGTTAGAGCAAATGTTAATGTAGTACTTGTATAATACAGCTTGATAATTACAAGAGAGAACAAAAGGCCAGTTTGCCTACACATGTGTATGTTGGGAAATAAAACTCAGCATTCAGCAAGCAGAACATCAAAAGCAGCTTGGCCTGTAATTGGGTTACATGATGCCACTGACACGAAGGTCTACTGAGACAGCTCATGCAACTAAGCTTATTCATGGTTTCCTTCAGTCATTAGCTAATGATATCTTGCTCAAATGCCTATGTGCTCAGTCTATATATTTAAGCACAAATTGTGAGTAAAAGGGTGAGAATGCAAATGTCTGCAGCAGCTGAGGCAGGGCTGTAAGAAGTTTGGAGTCAGCACTGAGAGTAAATCACTGGGTACCTTCCAACTCCTGTAGTTCTGTGGGAAGTGTTAGTAAAACCCAGCTCATGCTGATGTTGTGCTATTAATATGTTCAAAGACACAGCACTGGTGAGGAACTTCTTAGAAATACTTGGGATATGTTGATTCCTATTGGTAGCAAAGGTAGTGTAGTACTTTTGTAGTTTATGCAACAGAGAAGGAAAGAAGGTCTGGCCAGAAGTAAAGTACAAGTGGATGTAGAATCTAATTCCAGTGGTTACAATTTTGCCTTTCTGTGATGAAAATGGTATTTTCTTTAATAAATAGTATAGTTACTTCAGTCTTAATTTGAATAATGGGTACCATTGGCCTTTTTGGTCATTCATGGCAATTTCTGATAAAATACAGGTTTGAGCAAGTGTGTGAACAAACCTTGGTTGTTATGTCACTCATTTTGGTTGTATGGCTGTATTTGATTGTGAAAAAACAGGATCATTCTATTCCCTTCTTCCTAAATATATAGGATTTGAGTTTAAAGTTGTGAAAGGTGTACTCTCAAGTAAGATTTTGTCAGGTATTGGTGTTTCCTCAGTCATTTGAGCAACCAGAATAATTGTTTGCATGGTACTCTATAGCAGCAGCTTACAAGTTCAGAACGACACTGGAGTCAGTGCACCATCTGTTTGCATACAGAAAAGTTGTTTAATCTCTTAGCAGAGTTGGTAAACTTTGTTTTCCCCTTGCTAGATAATATTTACTAAACAGGTGCAATTTAAATACTTGCACTGCTGCTCTGCAAGAGCTGCAGGGGTGCTACATGTGTGAATAACGTGTTTTAGAGACTGAATTGACTGTACTGCAAATAACATCAGTACAGGTTAAGAAAAATGCAAGAGTGTGATGGCAGCAGAGGAGGATTTTAGGCTTTATTCTGTAGACCATTTTAGTATTTGAGGAATGACAAATGTATTATGTAAGGAGTCTCAAAAGGGAGATTCTGAATTTGATACAACTATTCAAGTAATTTAACATGAATACAGGATATTTTGACAAATTTAATTTGAATAGTAGAGCCGTCTGGAAAACTTCAGTGTCAATTTCCCGGCATCAGCACTGACTGAATTTGCAGGTTTCTGTGTTTGAGACTGGAGAGACTGAGCAGACTCAGGGTGCCCTAGGAGCTATCCTTTATCCACTCCAGATAGTAGAGCTGTTCTGGGAATCCTGGTGCAACGTTGTGCTTTTGCTCTTGCTGTCTCTTTTTTCATTCCAGTGGCTCATGGCTTCAGACCTCACTTAAAATGGGAGCGAGCTGGAGGATTTTAGTGTCAGTCCTGACAATGCCCTTCCCACGGGAAGCCAGCAGTAGGATGTGGGGCTATGAAGTGTTTTTTCCAGTTGCACAACCCGTGCTGGCTGCACCTTTATTTATCCTGGTGATGGCCTCACAACAGAAACGCTCGTCCCGAGAGGTGCGAGCGCTGCCCCTGCTCCTGAGCAGATCTCCACTGTCCCTCCTGCAGCTGGGCCAAACCTTCCTTTGCCTGGATGTGGTGACTTCCCTCAGCACCTCCTGAAGTGCTGCCTTGGTTTGAGTTCCTGCTGGTATTTCAGGTTACCTGAAATGTCAAGTAGAACTGTTGTGACAGTTTCTGAGCTGCTCAAAGCGTTTGCATTTTTGTGCTCCCTCCTTTTGAGGGATTCTGACTCTTCAAGGGAAATTAAATGTGTGTCATCACAGCTGGGATTGCTGATAGTCAGTCCTGCTGAAAATTACTCTATACTCTGCTGCTCGTAGCTACTCAATTTTAAGAAATTTCTAGTTTCCTTAGATGAGGGCAGGAGGAATTTGCTTCAATTTGTTTTAGTGCAGAAACCTGAGTTGGGTTCCTGTTTTTTATACTTAAACCAGGAAGGAGGATGGACTAAGACTTGGCATTTGTTTGTTGGTCACTTCTCTTTGTGTAGATTGGAGTTAAATTTGAGCTCTGGACTTTTTGGTAGCAGGTTTGTTGATGTAACAAGCAAGAACTGTATGTGATAGAAGGCAAATAAACCCCCAAAATGGCTACTTTTTGTTGTGCTGGCTGTGCTGTGGAATTAAAGCATTTGGAGGGAATCTGTGAATTTCTTTAGTGTAGGGTTAAGATTAGAGTTTTCCAGAGCTTGATTCCATTCCTCCCCATTACCACAGTGTCCCGAGGCACATCTGAACTTCTCCTGAAGTCATCCAGAACCTGTTTGCCCAGGCTGGAAACACAGGCTCTCCTGCACAAAACAGAACTGCTTTGGCCAGAAGTTTGGAGACAGGGACTTTGGGATCTGCACACACTCAGTGCTGTGTCAGATTCTCACTAAATACAGACCAGGACCACTGGCAGCACCTCCCTGAACCCAGGGCCTCCTTAGTGGTGTCATTCCCCAGTGGTGGGAGTTTCAGAATACCTGGATTGTCCATGGTTGTGATTGTAGGACAGTGGGAAGGAAAGAAACAGGGAAGAAGGGATGTTGAAGATGTGGCGATACGAACTGGCTAATGTAGGCAACTGTTTGTAGAGTTAAGTCTTAATTAAGGGTTGAAGGGGACAATGTAGATCAGGAAGTGCAGATGTGATGAGAGCACCTTTCCTAAACCTGATCTGTGCCTCGGAGCCACTGATGGTGAGAAAAACAAGGACGCTGCATTTGTCCTTTTACCGAGGGCTGTTCCAGTATGACTGCACAGTTGAGGCCTTTGTGGTTAGACCTGACTACAGGGGAAAAAAGCCTGCAACAAAGGACTAGTTTGGGGTACTAACTTTCCACAGGAGCAGCACAGGTTGTCTGAAGCTGTAGAATATGTGAGAAATCATGGGAGTATAGTCTATTAAAAAAACAACAGAACAAAACCCCCCAAAGTATTGTCAGAAGCTTTACTGCATTTATAAACTGGATGTGTTGAAAAAGCAGTCCAACCTGATTTTCACATTGGTTTTGGGCTGCCTCTTTTGTGTTTCCTAGCAGGGCTTAAGTTGCAGTGGCAGATTTCTCAGATTGTTGAGAAGGTTCAAAACAAGGGCAGCCTCACGGGTCTGAGCATGAAGACAAGGGAGGGGAAGCCCATGGCTGGACTCTTGAGGGGGTTCGTGGGGGGAGTGGGACATGTCCATGTTGAATGATTTATCATTGTGGGTTACTCCAGAGAACTGGAGCTCTTAGCCCCAAATGGAGCCATTAAAGACAATGCAGATCCCAAAGCAACTATTCCTTGAGGCAGTTCTGTACGCCCAGGTGGAGCTGAGCAGCTTTGGCTGACAACCTTCTCATGCCAGAGCACCTGTAGGGGCTGCTGGCCCACCCGGCTCCTAAACCCTTCCCGCAGAGCCGCTGGAAGTGAGGGAATCTCCTTTTTATAGCGGTGGGAGCCGTGGCTGTAGGTGGGCTGTCTGCTCGGGTTACTGCGGCGGGGACGCTGCCGAGCAGCTGGCGCTCGCAGAATGCCCGGAGTCAGCGCGGCACCAAGGTGCTGCTTCCCGAACCCAGAACTGCTGCACCCAGAACTGCTGCACCCAGAACTGCTGCCTCTGCTCCCAGCCCGAGCTCCCACACACGCCCGGCTCCGGCACGGCCTGCCTTTGTTGTCAGCTGAGCACACCTCAGGTTTATTCTCCGGCAGTTTGCTGACATAACGGTGTGTCCCGGCAGGGCTGTGGGGCTGTGCTGGTGGAAGGCGAAAGAGCGAGTGCTGCTTGGTGTGAGGGGCTCTGAAAGCCCCGGGCAGGCTGTGTGGAGCAGAGCAGCGTGGTTTCCTGCTAGGGTGAATTTGAAATGACTCATCCATGGATCCCGGTGCAGACGTTGGCATGAGATCATCCTTGTTCTGCAGCTGGGAAAGCCAACTTCAGATTGCTTCTCTGCGAACTTTCTAGGCCTGGCTCTCCTCTATGCCTCTTCTAGAATTCTTCCTTTGTGAAGGATTTTTTTTTTTTTTTTTTTTTTTGTGAGTAAAAGGAAATGGAACAGAAGAACCCAGACTTTGAACTTGTTGCTTTCTGTGTTTTTTGTCTTCATTAGTTTACATAGATAACAGCCTCTATTCTCTGCAGTTTTATTGCTAAGAGGAATTCTCAGAAATCTCTTTTTCAGCTGATACTATTGTATAGGAAGAACACTGATAATCTGGTTGGTAAAAAAGCGAATTCCTGATGAATTAGTATGTTAATGTGTACAGGAGCAACATGAAATATTTTTGCAGCTTAAACACCTCTTTAAAAATAGGGTTTCCAACACTTGCACCATATGTCCCCTTATTAAATTCTCCTCTTACTGAATAATGACATTACCCTCTGAATGACAGAGGTGCTTGTTATATGATCTGACTTAGAGATACATCTGGAACTTGGCCCTCGCGGGGTCTCAAAATAGAATGACCGATGCAGGAAGAACTTACTAGAGGACTTGTGAGGGCTCTTAGTACAAACCGCTTCCACCCTTGCCAGAGCTTTGACATTGTCCAGTGAGTGTACTCAGACAACACAGGGATTTTTAGATCTTGCTTTTCAGTGTTTTCCTTATTGTTAAGCTATCCTGTCTTCCCCTTCCCTCTCCCTCAATATTTACTGAACCAGATCTTCCTTAGCTGGAAATGAATGCATTTTCAGTGTGCAGTGTCAGTATCTCTCCAAATAGCCAGTGGGAAGAAGGATGCCAAAAGAAATTTATGCTTCTGTTGGGATCAGTCTTCTTTAAAAATGCCTTTTGAGATGTAGCACAGATGTGTTCTGAGAGATCCTGAGGAAATGTCTTTGGTCCCATTGGTACTTGTTTGAATTGGATGAGCTCCCTCTGAAGAGGGTGAGCTGGTGGCTAAGTGCTGGTGACGCACGATAAATAAGAAATCCAGGCGGAATTAGGCAGGTATTTCAAAGCACAAATGAATGCTTATGAGGAGTGGGGGTGAAAGCCCCACGCGTAAGCAGATTTGTTATCTTCCTCCCCTTGCCTGCAGTGTTGGCACCTGCTGTTGGCCGCCCCGCACAGGCCTGAGAGGCCCTGAGCTCCTCATACACAGCTGATGCTGCTTTTGGGACAGACCTTTAGGGCAGCTTTCTCTCGCCGTGTTTATTGACCTACCAACAAGTGCTCTGTGCTGTTTTTCCCTGCAGGAAGGGCAGCCCTCAGCCAATGGCCCGTCTCGAGACAGCCCCAAGCAGCCGGCGGCCCGAGAAGGACACGTGGGCTACCCCAAGCTCCGGGCGGGCTACATCCCCATTCCCGTCATCCACGAGGGCCTCGACGGCCGGCAGCAGCACCCCTGCTTCTCCCCTCAGCCGGGGCTGCAGAGGTACAAGACAGAGGCCGTGCCTGCCCCGGGGCAGGCTCAGCCACCCCTCAGGGGGGCCTCTGGTGGCCCCGAGTCGCCGGCGAGGGCCGAGGCCGTGGCGGCCGATAAACAATGTGGACAGACACCGGCAGCTGCGGCCACGCACGGACCCGAGGTGAGCGTCAGCGCTGCTGGGCTCTGCTTGCAGTGGGCTCTGCAGCATTTATGGCCTGAATGTCACACGGGGAGCTGAGCCCCTGAAAGCCCAGCTCGCCACAGGATTGTGTTTTCCCAGCGCTGCCGGAGTACTGAAAGTGCTCAGTCATGGCAGCATAAATATGTATGGGTTTTTTCTAGCGTCACCCACTTCTGTTCTGGAATGATTCTGCAGAGATGAATGCAGAGTGAGCAGGCCCTCTGGCAGGGGAGGGTTGCTTTAGGGTTTGTACGGGTTCCCCCACAAGTGGAGGATGCAGACAAGCCTCTTGTGTTCTGCACCATGAGTCAAAGTGGGAGAGACAAGTGTCCAGTCAGCTAACAACCCAGTCCACTTCAGAAGATCTTTGCTTCCTAATTGCAAATTTCAGTTGCATGAAATGGATTTACATATATACAGATTTAGAAGGGAACTGTAAAGTCTTTTAGTCCTTTAGTGGCATGTGAAAATATTTTCAGACTGTGAACTTCTTTGGGAAAAAAAGTCACCGTGCTTGTTTTGTGTTTCAGAAGGTAGGATTTTTGGCCTGCTCTCTGTAGAGAATTAGCAAATTGGTGTTCTTGTAATATATGGAAATACAAGCCTCATTTTTATTCAAAGTAAGATGAGCAGGAAATTCAGCCTTCACCAAGCTGAAAACATATCAGGTCTGTAATTCAACAGTAGTGACAACTTCTCTGAAACCCATTTGGAGTTAGAAGAATGTAATTAAAATCCTGTTGGCAGGTTTCTCAGCTGTCTTGACTAGCCATGCCTGTCCATGGACAAGAAGCTCAGCTTTTCCTTCTCCCAACTCTCTACAGCTTTGCCTTGTCTGCAGAGTGGCTTTAGGAGTGTGTCCTGTGCCACTCACTTGGAGATAAGCAGGAAGGACCTCAGGGCTTCCTGTTCCAAGCTCAGGCAGTGCCAAGTGACCAGTGCCTGTGCTGGGGACCCTACACTGCACATCAGCAGTGCCACCAGTGGCTGCTGTAGTACAAACCATCACTTATTTGTTCAAGGTTCCTGCTGTTCCATGGGCAGCTGAGCAGTTAATCAGCACCAAAAGTGGGGTCTTCTTCCCCTTCTCTCCTGCCTTGCCTGCTCTCTCCTCTCACTGCTCCAGTCTGGCCTTTCACAGGAGAGGGGGCAAAGGGGAATTAGCCATATCTGCATTACCAAATTAATGACGTTCTCTGAAAAACCCAACAAAACGTACAAAATCTGTTTGTGTGGCCAGGATCAGAAGTCAGTGTTGTGTGCTCTTAGGGGTTTGGCTCCAGCACGTAATTTGTTTGCTTAGCTTTAGTTTGCCTCAAATTTAACAGGTTTAGACAGGAACAGCCATGCAAAAACAGCAAACATTCTGACTGAGCATCCACTCCCTGCTCATTTTAGGGCTGGGAATGCTGTAGCTCAGGTTCCTGCTTGTTATAATGATGCTCTCACAACTTGTGGTTTGTCTAGTGAGGCTCTTGGCCAAAAAAAGAGGGAAATGGAGACCTTGTATGCCGGAAACACGAGTTCAGTTTCTATGATGGCTGCCCCCTTTTTTCTTTAGAAATTAAATGTATTGTGAGCACACAATGGTTAACATTTAATAATGGATTTTTGTTTTCATGGCAGCCTCAACCTCCTGGAGCATCTGACCCTCCAACAGCTTCCCCTCAGACCTCTGGCAGACCCAACGCGGGGAGCCATCCGCTTCCTCGCGGTTATATTCCAATCCCTGTGATCCATGAAAACATGCCACGCCAGCCAGCACAAGCCTACCACCAGGCCCAGAAGACCCACTACCCTGCCCAGCAGAGCGAGTTCCAGGCCCACCAGCCCGTGTTCCACAAAATCCAGCCGGAGGAGAGGGAGCCCAAGGCGGCGCGGGCGCAGTCGCCGTTCAGAGTGGCGCAGAGAGGCTCCTCCAGTCGGGAGAGCTCCCCGGCCAGGGTGAGCAGCCAGATGCAGCCCCCAGCTCCCATCAGAGTGCAGACAGTAGTAGACAGACCCCAGGTATGTAGAATGGGGAAATGATTCACCTGCCAGGGACCTGAGCGTGGCTAGAGCTGAGAAATGAGCTTGTACTAACACCTACATGAAAGCACATAAAGCAATCTCCACTGCTAGATTTAAACAGACTGGGAGATCCTGAGATAAGCAGTAAGTTGCCTTTCCACCTGTCAGGACTGTGGTGGATCACTGAAATATGATTTAACACATGATTTAATCTTCTCTTGTCAGAGTGTAATTTGGTGTAATTACACTGAGGTCACTGATGTTGCATTATGTTTATGAGAAGAAAACCAGGTCTGTGGGATTTGGGACATCTATGTAAATATACTTCACTGATGTCTCAGAACCATTTAGGGGATAGCATCAGATGCACAAAGTAATTTTTGCTATGAAGAAAGAGGATAAGCAAAATCCAGAGCTTTTTATTCTTCTGACTTGAAGCATGTTCTTGGTCATAGAACCTGCTGCTCATATAACATTTTTTCCATGTTAGAATTCTTAGTAAAACTGCAATGAAAAGGCAATTGGGAATTGGAGAACTGTGAGTGTGTGGAAGGGGGTATGTACAGAAACAAGCCTCAATTTCCTCTCTGGAGATTTTTCACATGAAAAATGACAGGAGCAGAATTAGGTTAATAGTTTTGAAAACCCAGGCTAGGACAAAACAAGGAAGACTTGAGATCTAATGGCATATTCTAGGTCAGTGCTAATTTATTTTTGTGGGTGAGAGTTTGCACTCCCTAATCAAATTTTATGTTTAACAGGTAAAGCAGTAACAGACTTTCTGTGCAGGCCATTTATATACTTGTTTTAAATAAAATACAGATATTTTACTCCCCCCATTTAAATCCATGAGAGCTGAATTTAATATCTTTCAAAATCACTGTTTATGTGCCCAAGTAAGTAAAGGGGGTGTCAGAGGGAGGAGAATGCAGTTTTCATAAATTTCATTTATCTGCTAAGATTTTTAAACTAGTCTCAATTTCAAGAGATTCAATTTGAAGATTTAAAACTGGAGTGATCCCAAAGGAAGTCTCTAATTGCTACAAGTGTAATAAGATTGACACAGTAACCTCTGCATGTAAATAGGTTTGAGATTAAAAATAAGCACTAACGAAAACAGCAATGTCCTGAAAACAGGAATAGGATGAGAATAGCCCAAAATGTGATTAGAACTCAGCAAAGTAGTTGGCTTTTCAAGAAGGATAAGCCCTTAATTAGTAAAACAGGGTGAAATCCTGTGTTGCAGTCATCTGCAAGAAATCTCAGACTTAAGTTAGGTCAAGGTTTTGCTCAAAGGTCCTGTCTTTTGAACTTGCTTGTGGGGCTGATTTTATTGAGCATGGGCAGGATTTGGTGGGTTGAAATTTAATGTTTGAGAGAGGTGATTGGTGACAATAATAGCTGTTCAGCACAGTGCTGTTTTTCAGTTTAAAACAGTAAGATTCAGCAACGCTCAATCATTTTGTGTGTGTGAAATTGCACTGCTAGGAGTACAGAAAATTAGATGTTAGATTACTTGTTCTTTAGAGGGAAATGAGGAGCCTTGTGTCTCAACACAAAACTTGCCTTGCTTACCAGGTTTCTCAGCAACAAGTCCCAGCTCAGGAGCCACCAAGACCAGCCCCTCCTCCTGAAATCAAGCCTGACAACAAGGCAGCCCCACCACCTGAAACAGAGGCACCCTCCACATACATCCCAATTCAGGTCACCCACCAAGAACCAGATCCTAAACTACCACCCCAGAAGCCTCCAGCCATGGCAGAGAAAGCTGATAAAAAGGCTCCTTCCCCAGCCAAGGCTGCTGCCCCTCAGGAACAGCCTCCTCCTGAAGAAGCGGCGCCGCCGAAGACAGTGGAATCAGGAGAACCTCAAAAGCATCCTGGTGTTTTGAAAGTGGAAGCAATTCTGGAGAAAGTACAAATGCTTGAGCAGGCAGTCAACTCCTTTGAAGGCAAGAAAACTGACAAAAAGTACTTGATGATTGAAGAGTATTTGACCAAAGAGTTGCTAGCCCTAGACTCAGTGGACCCTGAGGGTCGCGCGGATGTGCGCCAGGCCAGGAGAGATGGTGTAAGGAAGGTCCAGACCATTTTGGAAAAACTTGAACAGAAAGCAGAAGATGTCCCAGAACCTGTTCAAGTTGATGGACTTCAGCCAAATTTGCCAGAGCCTAAGCCACCACAGGAAATCATGGAGATTGAGCCTGTGGTAGTCAAGAGCAAGGGCGAGACCAGTAATAAAAATGCTAAAGAGGAAACCAAAATGGAAAGACATCAGCCTGAAACGAAGGAAGAAGTGTTTACCAATCTCGCCACCACGACAAACACATCCAGTAACCCAACTGAACCATAGCCATGTGCTGAAATTAAAATCTCTCAGACTTTATAACTTAAAGTGTGTTTAAGTGAATTTTAAGTTGCATGCATTTCCGGAGCTCTTTTCAACTGGTTTTAATCAACATAGCAGCTTGGGACACAGTAAACACTTTGTAGGGAAAGGAGGGAGCTAGAAAGAAAGTGATGCATTTATCCTTTATTCTTACACTATGTAAAAGACATGTTTCAAAAATAAACCCTGTACATTAATTGCTTGTAGATCAGCTGAATGGGAAAAAAAAAAATGACTTCAGGGTTAATATTGATGCGTGTTGTTTAAGGTGTATTCTTCTGCAGGTGATTTTTGTAAAATCAGTGGCCTGCATTGTCAGAATACCAGTCCTCCTACAAGTATAGCCACTCTTAACAGTAATGTTTTTACTTTTAATGTTCACGGTTGGGCACTTTAAGTAATGACGGATAGAAAGTGTGTAAGAAACTGTAGGGATATTTATATGTGTGCAGGACTTCAATGCTTTATTTTAAGAGGGAAATAAAATAATATGGAAGCCTAATTTAGTCTTGTCATTTTATAAGCTGAACTGTAAAGGCAGTAATTGGTTTTAAAGACACTCTTCTGAACACAGGGATTTGTTAGTGCAGCATTATAGTTGAAGTCTGACAGCTGTTTTCTCATCAAGGCCAAAACATGCCTTTCTCTGTTCATGTCCTCCATTCTGATGTTGTTGCTGTGTCACATTTATAGATTGAGAAAAGGAATTTGGCTAAGCATTTATGCTCCCTCACCCTGGAAGACACTTAATTAACAGAAATGTTTATAACATTGAGATCTGTGGTTGTCTTACAGAAATTTCCAGATCTTACCTTCTTCTGCAAAGTCATTATTCTTTTATTAGCAATTACAGAGTTTTGTATGCAAAGTACACCTTTTTTGTATTTAGAAATACATTTTGTATTCATAGAGTCAGTAGGATTCCTCTCACTTTGTGAACAGTTTTAAGCAATGCTTTGTTTAGAGAGATTAGCAATTGCACTTAAGCAAGGGTGATAAACCATTTTTCAGCTACATCCATGTGAAATGAAAGCAGCAGAGGAAGGGGCACTAAAGAAAATCCAGAGGTTACACTTGTTAATTTTACAAATGCAGATTTTCTTTTACCTGAGAGCATGTTTGCAGCATAGAACCCCAGATTTATGAATACCAAAACTGACCTGCCCAAGGCAATTGATCGCTTACGAGCTACACTTAGAATCATGAGAGTGGATTCAAAATAAGGTTTAAACCCATCTGAAATTCTTTTTAAGAAGCAGGTTGAGAGTGGTAATTGAGAACTGTCACTCTTTATTTTAAAGTAACAATATAACATGTAAATGATACTGCCATAAGTGTAGCATTTGGGCCGTGAACTGTCTGGTTGGTTGTAGGTAGAAGGTTGATGCTTCTTTTAGTTTCATTTTCATAGTCAACAGCACCCTGTGAGAATACACAATGTCTTGTAACCTTTTGGCTGCACCAGCTTTGGGAGCAGCATTTGAGGCATTCTAGAAGAAGAGGTGTGAAAGTTCAGCTGCCTGCATAATTCCTGCATGAACTCACTTCAGTGGCACATTGCTCATGCAGGGTTACATTTCAGCTGAGGACACATCTGACATCATGTAACAAAAATACTGAAATTGAGGAAAATCAGCTGTGAATTTTTAGAACTGAGCTCTCTAAGCAAAGTCTGGGAGGTATAAGGTCCTATCTCTTAATGGTTTCTCTTAGTAGACCACTAAAACAATTCAGCTCAAAACCACCTCATTAACTGAGGTGGCACAGTGGAAATAAGGATTATAATCTTAAAAATGTAGTATTTACAGGGAATTAAACACGTGCTAGATTTTTAATTCATGTCATCTGCTGCTAATGGAGCCTGATTCATGTTGCACTATTCAGTGTTGGTCAGAGTAGGTGGAGTCAAATTCAATTACAACTGATGGGGTTCTTCAAGAAGCAAAGCTGGAGGTAGAGCTGCACTCTGCCAAGAGCTGTTTTAGAAGTTGATTCTTAAAGTCGGTGCTACTACTGCAGAATTAGGTACAACTGAAAACAAAGTGAGGTTTCATGATGTGGCCTAATAAGGGAAAGTACATTTGGCTGCCCTGGAGCTGCCTAGCTGGAGACTGCTGCTCTGAGTCATAGTCTCTCTTTGTTTCCTCTGTTGCTCAAGACTAAACTGCGCCCAGTCCAGCTTATATGTCTTGACACATCAGCATAGCTGCAAATCCTGCATATGGGCTTGGAAGAGGGAGTGGCCAAGGAGGAAGCAGCTGAAGATTCCCACCCTTTCCCTGTGAGCTCCTGACCTACTCTGTGCAGAGCCTGTTTGCTGCCTTGAGCTGGTACCAGTGATGTGTGGAGCTGGCAGAGGAAGGGAAGGGCATTCCTCCTTCACTTGCCTTTCTGCAGGATGGTGCTGCCTGCTCTGTGCTTTGACCCTGGGTAATAACTAGAAACTTGGGTTTTGAAACTCAGGTAGAAAATAATTAGGAATTTTAAACCACAAGAATTATGTTGCATTACTTCTCAAATACAGCTGTGCAAAACAAACAGCAACTGTGCTGTTGAATGCAAGATTTTCAAATACACAGTGCATTTGCAGTAGCCATTTCAAAAACTGAATAAATGTCAAGCAATGCAATTTCTTCAAAAGCAAACTGTCAGTGAAAGGCAATGCTTCAGCTCATTTGAAAGTAGCAGGAGGGATATGAAAAGCCTGTACATAGAAGCACAGTAAAAGCTTAGGCTATTTTCTGATTGCACTATCTTGTCCAGCGAGTGCTATTTTAAATGCCAGTAGTGGCCTGTTCTCTATATTTAAACCCTCACAGCAGCAAGGCATTGTGTTTCCTGTAAATATAGCATTTTGACTATTTATTTACAGACTGTCAAAGCATGCCATGCCCTGAGGAAGGAGCAGCAGTTGCATTGCCCCCAGGAGCAGGGTGAGACGGGCCTGGTGTCCCATTCCTCTCCAGAGGAGGGAGGGACAGACCCTTTATCTGGGAGCTCTTTTGCTTTCAGCCTTCTGTTGGCTCAGCTGTGTTTGCAGGCAAGGTGGGAAAGGAGAGGGGTACAAATCACACTCCACCCAGGAGGCAGGAGAGCAGCACTGCAGTTCATGGAGCAGGCTCTGTCCCTGCACCTCAGGTCAAGGTAAGTCAAGGAAAGCCCTGGTCCAGTGTCCTCAGTGAGGGTATCTCTTTTAAAAATAATTACAATAAAAAAATAACTTCTGGTGGCTGGCACACAGCTGAAGAGGACAAAACTCACTCAAGATATGCTTATGAGAAGGTTTTAATTTGCTGTATTTTCAGTCTCTCTCCTTCAATGTGCGTGTACTGATCTTTTAAAATACTTGGGTAACAAAATAAAAAGCACTATATCATGAACTTAAGTATGACATGCACAAACATGGGTGAAAATTGGCTTAGACTAAAGGTCTAGTACTAGGCAATAATTTCTGTGCCTTTGGTCCTGCGGTGTCCAAGAAATAAAATGCAGCTATCCAAGAAACAAACCTTAGTGCTGTAAAAGTTGAATATCATAAAATTTTGGGTTTATTACAAAAGCTATCTGTAAAAGAGTTTTTCTGACAGAAACAAATCCAGCCCTTCCAGGCCACTTGGGTCAAGGAGGCCTTGAAAAACTAATCTGAGCTCAACACTCGCTGTGGAATACAGATTGAAGCCAGAAGCTAACCATAAAAAATACCATTTCCTGGAACCTTAGTGTAAATATTAAAACTCTGAAGCCAAGCTTCTCTGGGTAGATATAGTACTGCCATTAATGAAATATAAACACAATTATTTTAGCATTTAGCACACTGGTTTTATTGGCACTTTCACCTAATTATGTGCAATGGCACAGGAAAGCCAAATGAAAAATTGTGTTTAAACTATTTTTTTTTCCTTAAGATAAATCATTTGCTTAAAGATAAATGCGTGACACTGAGATACATTGGTCTGGTTGCACAAAGAAAAAGCCTTTAAGACTGGATAATTTGGATTCCTGAGCTCTGCCCAGGGAACACATCCATAGGATTGTGCATGGGATCAGTCCCTGTGCCAGTGAGCAGCTAAGGGGCCGTGGATGGCCTGTAACACTAGAGACCAATGTAACTGAATGCCAGCCCCTGTAATCCAGAGCAAGAGTTATTTTAAGATGGGCAAGAGGCTGGTTACAGAGCAGGGAACACACCAATTCTCAGTCAAACACCTTTCCAGGATCTCTTAACAAGCAACTTTAAAAGAATAAAGAGGCTAGTTCAGTTGTTCCTGCTGGGATTTCCACTGGGGAAGCTGGAAATCTGCATGAAAGGAAGGAACAGGTCCAGCCAAGCTTTAGCTTCCATATATCCCTGAACCAGCAAATTGCAGGGCAAGCAGAAGTGGAGGATCTTGCATCAAATTTCAGACTGTAAGAAGAAAAGCACACTTGCCACACATATTTCAGAAAATAATTCCAAAGGGCATCGGTCTGTAAGGAAAACACTTCGTGTTTCAGAATTAAAAATGTAATCTGGAGTTCTTCATCCCTGGTTCTTTATATTTGTCATCTACTCAAGGACAATGTTCTCTGACGTGTTCCACTGCAAACACAGAAATCACTGTAGGGTTTGCACTAAAGGATATCATTGTTGGAAGTCTTGGTAAAAGGGCTGGAGATAGAACAGAGATGAAAATAATTAACTCCTAATGAGATATGGTGCCTATATTAGGAATGAGGTGAGCAAGCACGAAAATGTAACAAACTTTGAAATATGACTACTTATATTACTCAGTGGATAGATGATTTGTCTGCTATTCATCTGACAAATATAATTTTTAAAAATGGAGTGGTACATGGGTTTTAAAAGAGTAAAAGAAATACACTGAATTTAGCAACTAAGGGGTTATGGAACTTAGCCTGGTTTTTACTGCATTTCTATAGCTCCTGACAGTGAACACATGAGATTTGCAAAATCATCTACATGGGTTACTTGAAGCCCTGATTTGTTGCTTTTCATCATTTTGTGAACTTTGAGTTCTCATCCATTTCTGTCTTGTCAGGAAAGCTCCTTCCATTTGCAGAAATGAGCAGTGTCTGGAATAATTCCCTTGTGCGTTTCCCACAGGGTTGGCAGGCAGATAATGTGTTTTTTTTCTGCAGCCCATACTGATCCGTGCAAAGAACAGGAGTTACCAGCACTCTGTCTTGCCACTCCAAGTGCACAGCTCAGATTGTAAAATCTGTTAGTAAGAGCTATAATGTTTGCCCCAATGCGAGCTTTCCTATTTTATTTAAATCAAGATGAGATGAAAGCAAAGAAAACCTAAAGCAATTTTGCCCAGCAGCTGCACATACAGCAATTTTTACTTCCAAAGGACTGAAGAAATGATAACACACGTCCCCAGCTGGGCATTTCAGTAGGTGTTAGTGAGTACTTGGTCCCCAGGACCTTCCCTCGGGTCACAATTGATGATGAGCTCCTGTCTCATCTCCATTCCTGCTCTCCCCAGCTGCCTTTCCAACAATCATGAAATGTTTCTTTCCCTTGGCCTATTGCCACTTAGAAAAAAGAGCAGGGTAGAATATGTGAAGGTTTCTCTTAAAATTTTAGAGAGTTTGGTCAAAAAAAGTGCTGGGAATTCAACTGTAACCTCTCTCATCAATGAAAGGTGATCTTAACCCTGAGCCAATAAACTGACATGTTTATCAAAGTTTCTGCATGACTGCATACCTGGGATAAAGCCAGCTCTTAAGATGGAACATGCCTGGAAGCATGAAAACAAGGATCAAAGAAACTGCAAATAATCCAAATTGGGCTTCTCTCCACCCAAAAATGTGAAATCATACAATGTACTTTAAAACTTTGGAAATTTGCACTATGGCAGATGCAAGCATCTACTGGGGCTGAAAGTGCACTGAAGCTCAACCAAATTTTAAATGGCCTTAGTTGTTTCATTTAGTTCCTAAGATTGTTTACTAGCACCCTGACAAAGATTAAATCTTGTGCATCACAGGCTTCTTTTCATTCTGAAGAGCAGTTACTTCAATATGCTTCTCTGTGACAAATAAAAGTGTCAGGACTGAAGTTTAGCTGTATGGATATATTAGATTACACTGAATAAAGGATATAAGGTAGGGTTGGATAACAATATCATAAACAAATATTGCTGCCTAGAAACAGCAGGCATAGACACATTAAAATATTTAAGGTACCTTTAATATTAACTACCTAGCAACAAGTCCCTGATTACTTCAAGGAAAATAGGCACTACTGGAGAAGACAGGAATCATAGCAATTATTATTCTTATACCTTTTCCCCCCCTCAGTAACAATTAGACTCATAACTCTTATTATATAACATACAATTACCTGCGTAGGGAATCCCTGCCTTGAATAGTTTGTGCTTGACTACGCTAAGAAACAGACACGGTTGTGAAATGAGAGGAGGTGGATTTGGCAGAGCTGAGAAGCGGCACGGCTGAGTCCTGGTTCCTGCCGTGCCTCGGGTTCACGGTGCGACCCCAGCAGCGGCTCTGTGCACATCCCTGTTCGGGATTGCCATCGGCGCTGTGGCGCGGCGCAGCAAAGGGCCTGAGGCACCTCCCAGAGTGTCACTTGGCGAGGGAAGCGCTGCTGGTGTCACCTCATCCACCTGAGTGCCACGGCGAGGGCTCCCAGCGCGGCCCCGCCGCCTCTGCCGCGCCTTCCCAGCGCCGGAATTCCCTCCTGCCCTGCCGGCACAGCAGAAGCACCGAGATGGAAAATGCTTTCCTGCAAGAGTGAGGAGAACTTTCTCATCTCGCGTGTGCCCACCGTGTTGGCAGGATGCTCCCCAGCGGCGTGGGCAGGCTCTGGGGGATGCTCGTATTCCTAGGATTTCTTTTCAAAGTTTATAAAAGGTGCCAGGTTTGCATTGGAGGCCTTGGGTTCCTGCAGTTCCAGTTACAACAAACAACACAGACATATCCAGCATTTTAACAGGGGACACTTTCAGATTTGGCTTCCAAGATGGGTTTTGTAGAACCCTGCTTGCACATGGCACTCTTGATCTTCACGTAAAACCAATAAACATTTCCAGTCTGGGATCTATACAGAGATAATTATCCCCAGCACAGGCATTAGGATTTGTTTCAGTTTATAAGCCCAAAAGAAAGCCATTGGCTCATTTCTGCACTTCTTTGTTCCATAACCACAACTTTAATCCTCAGTCCAAATCTCAAAATCACCAACAATCCTAAACCATCAATCTCGAAAGAAATACAAGCTTGTAGATTCAGAAAGAACAAATCCAGAATTTTTCCAGCAGCTCTTAATTTTCTGCAGGCTTGAAACTGAGCACAATCTAACTGAGGGAAAGGTTGGTAAATTGAAGTGGAAAAAACACTGAGGGAAGGTGTGGTTTCAAACACCTTTCTCTCAGTGACATCTACTTTTGAGATTAGTGAGCAGGTCAGCACTGGTGTGACAGGCCTGGCTTTTTTATAGGAGAGAATGAATCAGCCAGCTACAAAACCAGGCCCTGTATCAATGTTCACCCAGAAAAAGTTTGCAATTTTTACCCACTCACTTGAATTTATGGTATTTATCAAACAAGGAATGTAGAATTGAGACATATCTTTGTGAGTGTGTATTGTGCTTTCCTCTGATAAATCTGATAAAAGTTATTTCTTTACCATAAGTGATGCTTTCTTCGTTTAATGACATTAAAATTAAATGTGTTCCCAAATTTTACAGAGAGGCTTAAAGCATTGATCTTTATAATTGATTCACATTTTGTATCATTCAAGCTACATCACCAAGAGGGTGAGATTTTCTCAGTGTCATGGTGATATTTTCACTTTTTGTCCCTCAGTTTTGCATTGGGAGCTCTGCATGAGTCTCCAGTAGCTGTTGATGAAGCTTGTTCCATCGGTGTAATCCCCTCCTGCTGCTTCTTTTCCTGTAACTCTTCTCTCAGGGGCAGGAGATTTGAGGAGCTTTTTGTGCTTACAATTTCCCCTGTCCTCCCTGGTGGATTTTCTGTCTCAAGGACTGGACAGCCAAAGCATCCTTTTCTTTCAGAAGCTGGAACAGAGCCTGAGTATATTTACGTAAATGACAGAGCAAGAAAAGACTCAATTTCTGTATTAGTTCAACTGGACATTTCCAGTGTGACTCAAGCAGGTCATGTGCAGAAGGCGCATCTTGGCAAAACAAAACCCCGAGAATCTGTCAAATTTAAAATCTAAACTCCTGAATTTGCTTGGACTTGAGCTGAGGATCTTGTTCCTAACTAACATCTTTTGTTACGCAATGCTCTAATAAAGGCAAAATCCACTCAGTGGAAGAATCTAACTGTGCCAGTAAATGGTAATTTAGCATTCATCATACAGATCTTGAGATGATGACATTCAGATTAGACATTAGAAAAAAATGTTTTCAGTCTCTGGGTTCTCAGGCATTGGGATTTGGTTGGAATCACCATCCCTGGAAGCGTTCAAGAGGAGCCGGGTGATGTGGTTTGTGGTTTGTGGGTGGACGGCTGGACTGGATGACCTTGGGGGACAATTCTGTGTTTCTGAGACTCCACTCTGAGACAAGGGTGCATTAGGGGACCAGCATTAAGGCAGAGCCCGTGACAAATCCCCTTCCCCTTCCCGATCCAGGGGCAGGCCCGGCCCGGCCGCCGCTCAGGTGTGACGTCATAGCCGTGACGTAGCGCGGCCGGCAGGGGGCAGCAGCGCCCCGCGGATGGCGGCCAGAACCTAAAGCGGCGATTTTCCCGAAAAACGGGGAGGTGACGTCACAGCCCCACCTGAGACCGGCACAGGGGGGCTGGCCAGAGAAGGTAATGCTGCTGGCGGGTTTATGGCACGGACGCATCATTTTTGGCTCAGGTGTGGCTTTTAGAGGTGCCTGAACACTTCAAAACTGCAAAACTGCAAAATAAGAGCGGGGTTTAAGTAGTTGCAGTGCTTTGTATCAGTTAATTTGCCTTGTACAGACTGGGGAGATATACTGTGAGGAGCAGCAAAATATAAAATTTTAGTCCTGCTTTTAAATAAAGTGCTGCCTCAAGTGAAAGGTTAGGCTAATAATCTGCAGAGATCCCTTCTGACCAGCATTGGTATAGCTACACTTTGATTTCTGAAAAAACCCATTTTGAAAGGGCAAGATATTAAAATCACAATCAATCTGTTCAGTCAATATTTCTTTTGTTGAGGGTGCTCTTGGTCAAAGCCAGGCTGGGTCAGACTTCATATAAGCCACTTTTTCTTTGAGAAAAAGTGATTGCATATCCCTTCAGAGTGACTTATGTCACCAATAAAAGCTGCCAGGGAGCCACAAACGTCTGACTCTAAGGATTGCTCCAATCTTTATGATTTGATAGCTGAGACAGCCTTCCCTTGAACAAATTGGACTGTAAGAAGAGGATATGTAAAGCACAGAGCAAAATTTGGTCTTTGCATGATGGAGTAGTGTCCATATAAATCAATCCTACTATCACAATTGCTGGGGATTATTTTTCACCCAATTTCCATCTCAGTGAACTTCGCATGCTCTTGTGTGTACTTGTGTAGTCTTTTAATTACCTGATTCCAAAGTGCTTTCCAGTCATGAAATACTCCACGGGCATAGGTCCTGTGCCCATTATTCCAGTTTACAAGTAGCACAGTGAATTATTTGCAGTGTCAGTTATATAACCCAGGGGTGCTAATTCCCAGTGCTCCCCAAATCCTTCCCCCATAGACATTATTATAAAACTGTAGCAGGACGAACATTTTTAATTTTATCTTTCTTAAACTGGATGAAATATATTAAACAAAACTGATATTTAAAATCACATACTCTAACTGAGAATCAAACCTATGACCACAGTTGATTTTGATAGTATTAAACTGTGTTTATTTTTGGGTACTGTGTTTGATTAACAGTAGGGCAGGAGCTCCTGTTTTTGAGATTGTTAGCAAATTTAACTGGAGTTTGTGCTTATTTTTTTTCACTGTAATTAACATTGCAGCTCCAGGCAAATCAAATCAGCCAAACAGAACAATTGCTTGTGTGATGCACCAGCTGGTCTCAGAAACCTCGTTTCAAACTGGTTTAGTTGAGCAGGAAAGTTATTTGGGGACTTGCTCATGTTTGCTTTCTCATTTTTGGGGTGGTTTTTTTGGCACATTCAGGGCTGCTTTTTCTGTAAAGAGGTAAATATATCTGAGGGGGAGAAATGGAATGTCAGCCTTTTTTCTCTTTTTTCCCTTTTTCCTTCCACAGCTTACAACAGCTGCCTAGGAAAAAAAAATTGATAAATGTCACAGAAAGAAACAAAACTCTTATGAAGGAGGCTTTCTTTTCTTAATTAAGACAATAAATTGAGAAGCTGTGGCCCAAACCTTCTGGTGAAGTATCTACAGCCTTAGGGAAGTGCTGGAATCCACTGGCCTGAAATGTGACAATCCTGCCATTTCTCAGGTGGCTCTGGATGCCCAAGTTCAATTTGCACAATATTTCTTACGAGGCAGTGAGCTCACAGGAGCTGCACACAGGACGTGGCATTCAGACCATTGTTCACAAGGCAGAACCCAGCTGGAAGAGGCACAGAAAGCAAAGAGGGTTGAGTAGGATGAATGTTGCAATTTCTTGCAGCTGGCAAGTATTTGCAGTTCTCTGGGGTTGCTACACCTTGGCAGAAACTTCTACTGCTTCTTGACAGATACATGCATGAGACAAGAAAGCCAGGGAATGGGTGAAAAGAAGGTGAAAGAAATGTGGAAATAGGCAAAGAGACTGGGATTCATAAAAATTAGGGTGCAGCAAATCCTCCTAGGTTGTGAATAGGAAGAGATCATATTACCTCCTTCCTGTCTTGCCTGAATGTGGCAACCTGCCCAAACAACACCAGCGGGGGATAGTGCCCAGCTAAAGTCACTGAGCAATCTATTCCAGGCCTGTTTAGCCAAGGGCTTTGTTTCTAACTCCTTCTTTGTTTGTCTAACTCATTCTTCCTGTGATTATGCTCAGTACTTGTGTTTTCTGGAATAAGACTTGGGATTGTTTAGCCTCAAAATGGAAAGACTCAGAGGGGAACTTTTTTAGTGTGTGTAAATGCCTGATGGGAGGAAGAAAAGAAGATGGGGCTCGACTCTTCTCATGGATATCCTGTGAAGCGACAAGAGGAAACGACTGCAAACTGAAATACAAAAAAAATTCACTTAGAATTAAGAATTTTAATTTTTCTGTGAAGGTGGTCGAACAGTGGCACCTGATATCCAGGTACCCAGAGTGAGGGTGGAGTCACTGTCTTTGGAGATACCCAAACCCCATACTGGACATGAACCTGGACAATCTTTTCTAGCTGATCCTGCTGTGAGCAGAGGGCTTGAACCACAGGTACCTTTCAGCCTCCACCATTCTATGGTTCAGCGACACTGGGCAAAGAAACCAGTTTTTCTTGTCTTCTTTCCAGCAATTCTTGTGTGTTTCTCGACTGTTTTCCTGTTTCCAATGAGAAACTAGGCCAAAAAATCCCTGTGATTCAAATAATAAATCACAGCTTTTAAAGTTCAGATTACCCTTGATTTCCTTTGGCCTGTTTTCTGTATAGATAATTCTTAAAATGGTTGTATCAAACTGAATATAGAATTCCCACTGAGGTCTGACTCAGAGTAGAGTAAAAGGATTACTGCATAGGTCTTGTGCATAATGCTCCTGCGTGTTCATTGTAGTATAAATGGATTTATTTTTCACTTTTTTGATACTGGTTCCTTCATCAATTTATGATTTAGGATCACCCCAGAACTCCTGATTAACCAACTGTTCCTGAGCTTGTATTTATACAGATGATTATTAATCTTGAACATTTTCCCTCTTGCCAGGCATTTCATTAATTTCAGGTAATTTATTCACCTTGCCACAATAACCTCATATTGGACTCCTGATACACAGAGGGCTTTCTGACCCTTCTAGGCTGATGAGTTTACTCAGTACGCTTGTTATTCCATTATTTGGGCCATTGGCAAAGGTACAGGATAACACCAGAGTGTGAACCACTAATACCCACTCTCCAGGAGAAAACTCCCAACTGTTAGGACTGTGGAGGTGCCAGAAGCGGGCCATATTGCTCAGTAGTTATAGGGAAATCACAAGGAAGAGGATCAAAGGCCATATCAAGTGCAGACACAACTATTGCCCAGGACTGCTAGCCTGTCACAAGAAGAAAGGATGTAGATTCAGTCTCATGTTTATTACCTTAACTGTTCACACTTTGTTGTCTTGCCGGAACTTGAAAGTACATACTTTGATAAATTTTTTCTATTCTTTCTTTTCATTCAAGAAAAGGGTCTGACTGATCTAAAATTCTGTGTCTCTTTCTACTTTCCCTTTGTTAAGGTCAGGATGGTGGCAGAGATTCCTCAATGTGTAGGAAGTTATAACTGCCCAGTGGTTTCACAGGCCTTGGAAAACAGTAGGAAATTAGAAACCCAAACACTTTTCCTACTTTCTGGGGCCTCATCCTCTGTCAGTTCTCAAAGATCAGCACTTTCTTCTCCAAGCTGATCTTGTCTCCACCTGGCCCTACCGGCCTGATGACCTAGTGTAACTCCTGCAACAACAACATATGCTGGTAATTTTCCCTTCAGTAATTACTCAGGGACAGTTCTCCTACATCCTACATTTCCTCCTACATCCTATATGGTGTAATGGTGTATGGCCTTAATAAACAAAAGGGTGCCTTGCAATTCTTTGTGTGTCTCTTCCCCCAAAGAGGCAATTGACCATTTATATGCAGTTTCTAGAATATTTCAAAATTTTGTTCAGGAATGCCTTTGACCTTATCTCAGAATCATCATGTAAAGCTGAGTCATTTGTGTAGCTCCATACCTGTCAAAGTGTTACAGCCCTCTGATTTATCACACACAGCCATAGAGCCAGGGTAAAAGCCTATTACAGAAATGCAGTACAGAAATTGTTCAGATAGATAGATGTTGTAATATAATTAAAATATCAAAATGAAAAGCACATTGCCAAGTGTTTTGTGTGGCTCTTATTCCATCTTGCTCCACTCCAATCTTGCTTCTCACTGGCAGTCCCCTCACAAATGCAGAACCTGACTGACTCCAACAAAAATACAGAACCTCCCCGATTTGAGGTATGACCATACATAAATTGTATTTTATTATCATTACCATAAAGGATAGACCTTGCTTTCATTTATCTGCATATAAATATGCATGTAAACTGTTGCCATGGCAGTTTAAAACATTTTACACATATCAATATGGTCGGGCTATAACACTTTTGCATAGTAGGGAACAAATGTTACCTTTAGTCATAAATGTAAAAGTGTGGTGCAAAGAACCTGCTCTATGTTCAAGGACAAGGACTCACACTTTCTGATTTTCACTCCTCTTTTTCAGCCTCATGTCTATCTTCTTTCCCTAGGTTTGACAATGACCTACATAGCATTGCACAAGAAAAGCAAAGCCAGCAAGAAACACTTTTAGCCTGTATATAGCAATGATCATCTCTCCCAGTCACTCAAGTGTAGAACATATAATCTCACAGGAAAATAAAGTTCTTTTAATCTTCTGGTTTAGCCCTTGAGAGTCATAAGAATTCTAATTACCGGCACAGTGCTTAACTGAGCATCAAGAGCTTGAGGATTGCAAGATCTATACAGGACTTTTTTATCCACATGCCACAGATGAAGGAAAAGCTGATAAGTATTTTTTGACCTAAACTGTTGCCTGGAAGCTAGAGATTCTGCTCTTGGGAGGAGAGGGTTGAGTGTCACTCTTCGAACTTCACACATCTTACTTCTCTTAAACACTGAGGTGCATCTGCAGTGTAAATGCAGCATTGTGTAGAGGCTGAGGTTCTGTAAATATGAGTTCTCTTGGAGACCTGTGGGTATGTGTGTCAGTGAGGTTTTTTATGGCTCCAAATTTCTGCCAGAGTAATTTCACTTGCAGTGTTAAAAACAATCAGCTCATCTGTGTGTTGGTGAATCTGTCTGAGGTACAGCAAGGCTTCCAGAAGACCACTCTTACTGTTCCACCTCATGCCATTTGGGAAAGGTGATGGTCCCTGAAAAAGCTCCTTTGGATGACACCTCTGAGGCTCATCCCAGGGCTCTGCTGCTCTATATGTGAGCAATATGGATTGGGTTCCTTAAGAGCTGCAACAGAAAACAGAAAACAGATGTACTTCGGAACTGCCTCTGACAGGCTCCAGCTGCTAAGGGGTCTGTAGGACAAAACTAGATCTAATCTTAAATAAAGCCCCTGGAGTGTGCATAGTTCAGAAGCTGGATTCTCAGCACTCCAAATCCTGTTTAGCTCTTCAAATCCTTTCCAATTCTATGGCACTGTTCCTGCTGTGGGCACAGCTGGCATTAACGTGTCCATACCATAGACACGATCTGATTCTGCTCAGTGTGACACTGGCACTGTCTGAGGGACACTAAGTAAGTCCTGACCCCACAAAATTAGGCTCCTTCTGCTCAGTAAGGCCAGGTAAATTTGTTCTAGCTTCACTTACTGTGATTTGGAGCCCAGTTTCATAAATAGTACTTAATAGGTTATTGTGCATCTGCAAATCCAGTTGACAATATGCTGCACAAATGCTTGTGGCTATCCAGTGCAGGCATGGGACAGGAATAGAAACACACAGCTGGGAAGGAGGAAAGGATTATTTCAGCTGGCATTAGCAGCATTCAGTATTGTTGCTGAATGTCACAGCGTGTCAGGCCTTACTCTGCAAAGTTCCCTCTGGAACAACTTCTGGGCTGAGGAAAGGAGAGTTTGACCCCAAGTTAATTTGTTGCACATGCTTTTGGTGCAGCTGTACAAGTACATGTGCTATTTTGAAAGCATGTTATTCTCAATATAGAGAATGAACTCCACTAGAGTGATATAAATATTTAGTGTTTAAAGCTTTATTAGTTGAATGGAGTACTAAAGCATGTTTTCCATCACAACTCGGTAATGCTTAAACCCTGGAATGCTGAGACCACCAGCTTCCAAGCTGATGAAAAATGCCCTCATCATCTTATGTCCATCCCTTAAACATCTCGTTCTGTTATTGACCTTGCCTTTTGTAATGGTTCTGAGTGCCTGGGATCTGAGCAGACACTGCTGGCTGTGCGCAGCGCCTCCCACAGTGGGGGTCCTTGTTGAGAACTGGAGCTCTTGGGCATGACACAAAGGTAAACAGTGCATAAGAATTCATAAATATTGTATAAATAATCAGTGCCAGGAGAACAGGGAGCAAGAGGAATGTGATTCAACCTCTCCCCCCCACACTTTTGCTGCATTTATTTCCATCACATATGACTGACAGATTTTTGCACTGAATAGCTAATACATTTCCTTTTCCAAGGACAGCCAAACCCGGGGAAAAGTGACAAAAAGACATGTATAACACTTCAGCACTTGGCAACTACTGCTGTTCCTCAGGTGTCATTTGATGCTTGGCCTCCACAGTATTCACAGCACATAAAGTTAGTTATGCAAAAATGAAATATGCATATTTTGTTACTTTTGCTGCTTTACTGTCTAATCTACTGATGCATCTTGAGGAAAAAGCTAGATTCAGTGGATTCCAGTAACGTTACAAAGATGATGATGTTTTTTGTTTCTGTAATATTAAAATAGAAAAAAAAAAAAACAACCCCTAGGGAAATTAAACTTCCAAGAAAGCTAATTGCAAAATCAATTCAAATTGGCTAAATGATATCAGGAAAAAAACCCCAATCTTTTAAAAATCTTTTTCTAAAAGACATATTGCAGTGATCTTGAAATTTTACTTTTTATCTTTTCTAAAGGCAGAATTTTTCTTTTTGTAATGTGAACTATTTTGCTCTTTGGAAAAAATCCCAACCCAAATTAAAAGTAAAGAAATGAAGATAAGTTCTTTCAAAGAGTAATAAAACCATTAACTTTTTCAGACTGAGGAAAAGCAAGTAGAATCTGTTTTAAGTGAGATGCAAATTTTATTACAATGGTGATGAAGAACAGCCTGCTGTTTACTTTGGAGAAATTATGAATTAACTGTGGCCTTGGTATAGTATAAACCATATTTTACCTGAGGAAGGCAGCCCAACAGCAGAGTAAGGAATCTTTGTATGTGCACCAGCTCAGTAGTCTTCAAAGTGCAATTTGCAATTCCAGAATAAAAGAATCGTAGGAAGTCAAAACATTCTAATTTGATTTTGAAAATAGTCCCATTGATTTGCTCTTAACAGCCAGTGCAACAGAGGGAAATCAATATCCTGT
The DNA here is from genome assembly GCA_013401135.1 of Cettia cetti. Lineage (NCBI taxonomy): Eukaryota > Metazoa > Chordata > Aves > Passeriformes > Sylviidae > Cettia > Cettia cetti. The sequence goes on from VZUI01046139.1 coordinate 33,656, forward strand.
CCATAAGCCATAGTGAATATTGCAGATATTAACCACAAACACATTGCTTTGAAGGGAGAAGGTTGTGCTCACTAAAATAGAAATATTCCCATTGCAATTTAGAGATTTTCATGGGGAAGGAGGCAATAGCAGAGTTCCTCTTCCTTTAGAGGTAACTACAGCTGCCACAAAAAGTTACTTAAAAGAAAGCTAAAAATAAATACAGGCAAAAATTCTTACGCAGAACTGCTTTCCCTGGGTTTTGAGAGTTTCCATTTTCTTGCCAAAAAGCTAATGTTCATTCCAGTAGTTTTGTATTTTTCTGTTATAAAACACAACACACAACTATTTTTCAGTTGTACATTTACAGGCACTTCAGAAAATGTTTTAGTCCCAAACAAATCTCTTTTATCCTCTGTATTGCCTGTCAGGAGACCCTTTTGTGTTACTTTGGTTCTGAGGAGGCTCCTTCTCAAAGCACTCTTCAGATTGTGTTCAATGCATAACAGACCCTCTCCAAAAAGCACACAAAAGCCTTCTCAAAAACATGTTTCAGGAGAGGGAAGTAACCTGACTGTAAAGGAAAACAGAAGCACGTGGAAGTGGGTAGGGAATGTCAAGGAGGAATACAGAGATATTGCCTTGGACACACAGGGATGAAAGTAGAAAGGATAAAGCATAGTTGGATAAAAACTAGCAAGCAGTATGAAGAGTAACAAGAAAGGTTTCTGCAGTTACTTTAGCATCAAAAAAAGATGACCCATGATTTTTCTAATGTTTCTCTGGAAGCTGCCAGGAGCATTGAAGCCAAACAAACAAACAAACAAAATTATTTCATGACTTCCTAATGACCTCACACTGCCTACAGTGCCATTTCCAAATCTGGTGCCCTCCACCTCAGGAAGAGTGGTGTACTTGTCCAATCTATCCAGCCAATTGTACTTCCAAGAGTGGATAGATCACATCCCTTTCTGTTAATCAACATTTAAACTTGAAATCAAGCTGCTGGCAATCAGGTAATACTGGGAGAGTGCATGACTAATTGTCAGCCTACGCATTTCCTTAACATTAGCCAGTGACAATGAATTGCAAAAATGCAAAATTATCTTTCAATTTTTTGCCACTATGCTAACTAAAGCTGACAGGCTCATAAAAACTGCACCCAGCTGTGAATCTATGGAAAACACACTGAATGCAAACAGAAAACTAACCACGGGGGAAAGAAAAATCTCTGATCAAAGCGTGAAAAAGGGCAATCCAAAAGTCTGTCCTTGAAATCCCTGCAAGCATTCTAATGGCAACCCTATCACTGAACTATTTGGGAAATGCAAGCAGAATAGAGATGATACTGCAAGCGAAAATATTTAGTGAATGATAGTGCAGACTAAAGACATGGGAGCAAAAATAATGTTTTGACCCACTGAGAGGTTTAGTTTCTAGTCCCAAACCAGAAAAGTTCTGAAGTACATGCTTGTCTTAAAAGATGTTAACGGTCAATTAAACTAATTTAAATTATACATCAAAAGTCATGCCTGCACTTAAATGCTTTTCTAGACTGGCTGCTCAGTACCTCCCAAAATCAAGCTCTTGAATATTCACATTTAATAATGAGATTTCTCATTTTTGTAGATCACTAATATATATCAGTGGAGAAAAATAGTATGAGAGAAACAGATCTTTTCAAAGAGTGGTTTGAAAGTAGTGTTTTTCTCCTACTCTAGGTGGTTTAACAGTAATTGGTAAATCTTTTAATTTGTGAATTGAAGTACCAGCAGCCCCTCACTGGGACGCCAGGTGCCCACCGGAGCTGCTCCATCATTCCCTACCTGTGTGCAGGACAGGATGCTTTTTGTCCGTGTCCGTCTCTTCCTCAATTTCACAGGAGGTGGGACCTCAGCTTCTGTAATCGAACAAAAGCTCTGGAAGCCCGTGGCCAAGCCCTCAGTAAGGCTGGGAAGAGTCTGTAGCTTAGCTGTGGCAAGTTTGCGGCTACATTTTCCAGCGCTGCCTGCAGAAGCGACAAGAGGGAATGATTTGCCCTTCCATCAGGAGGCGCCGCCTTCTGGGTAAATATTTAAAATAACGATGAGCCTTGTGCTATGGTCCTGAGATTTCCTTTCACCACGAGTTATACCGTGTATCACCTTCTGAGGGGAGAGGGGATGAGAAGATCCGGGCTGAGGGGAGCGGAGATGAGGGGAGACGGGCTGAGAGTAGAGAGAATGAAGGGAAAGGGGCTGAGGGGAGCCGGGCTGAGGGGAGTCGATCTCAGGGGAGCCGGGCTGAGGGGAAGGGGCTGAGTGGAATCGATCTCAGGGGAGCCGGGCTGAGGGGAAGGGGCTGAGTGGAAGGGGCTGAGGGGAGTCGATCTCAGGGGAGCCGGGCTGAGGGGAAGGGGCTGAGGGAGCAGCCGGAGCCGTCGGGCAGGGTCGGGAGCGCAGCCCCGCCCCTCTCAGGCCCCGCCCCTAACGGCCCCGCCCCACCAGGCCCCGCCCCCTGCGCTGTCCCTTTAAGCGCGCGCGGGGCGGGGCCGGGCGCTGTCACGTGCGGCGGCGGGAGCGGAACCCGAGCTCGCGCCCGCT
>VZUI01046142.1:0-38944 GCA_013401135.1 Cettia cetti
TTTATTTTAATATTCCTAGTAAAGAACTGCTATTCCTATTCCCAAATCTTTGCCTGAAAGCCCTTAATTGCAAAATTATAGTAATTTGGAGGGAAGGGGGGTTACATTCTCCATTCTAGGGAAAACTCCAGTTTCCCCTGGCAGATCCCTGTCTCTAAACCAGGACAACAGGTAAAAGCTTCTTCTCTTAATAATCAGAGGAATGTAATTTAATGTTCTGAATATAATTTATGGAGAGGATCTCCAGCTGAGATTAATAGGTATAGTGTCAGCTATATCAGACAAAGACATGCTAACTATCATGAGCTGACTATCCTTGCACACATTTTTATGTAATAATTTATGAGTTCATTTAGACTTATAGTATCTATTATTTCACCTTTTTTCTCTTATCTCTTCTCTTTCTCTTAGATTTAAAATCCTATCTTTAATTTGGAGGACATGAGTAGTAAGACTAATTTTTAAGTGAGAAAAATTAAAAAACTAGAGAAGCTGACACTGAAGTGTACCTCTGCCTCCACTCTCTGCCAGGAGTGAAACCCATTGGTAGATTCCATCTAGTACTAATATAAATCTGAATTTAAATATAACTGAGACATATGACTGGCCATATTGCCCACATAATGCTCCCTACAAAGTATTTTTCTAAAAAAACCCTACTCTACTTTTTTCATACATCCATATTATTCCACTTAATTTGGGCTAGTATAGGATTATTATGGTTTTTCACTCATCAGGTGAGAGATTTCTGGAAACAGAGGTGGTATTTGAGTTGAATTGAATTGGAAAGCAGACACCCATGAATAACATGCCTAAACTCACTTAGAAAACCCTGAAACTCACTGACTTTTTCCTGCTAAAAGACAAGAATGAAGCCTTCAGTGTTGGCTTGTTTTATGCAGTTGTTTAACCTGGAAATGAAAGCAGCTATAAAATAACTAATTTTACGTTTTTAGCCAAAACAAAATAACATATCTTGGCTAATTTTCTTTTTCTTCTTGGACATTATTCTGTCATTCCCCTCTTCCTAGCCTAAATACTTTAGAAAGCTTTTGAATAATTTGCAGAGAAGTTTCTATCATTCTCTTTAAGTATTTGTTGGCCTCACCAAATATTGAAGCATAGGGTGCTGTCATGTAGAACCTGACCTGTAGGTAAGGGTCTCAGACAGGTGCAGAAAATAGGACACAGTGACTATGTGGATGGTTATTATTAGATTTATTTCTAATACAGTACCTAAATATTGTCAATTCAGTATCTAACTAGTATGTCTATTGTTACAATGTGTTATAGTACTATCAGGTCATGGTCTCTCCTGTTGAGTCACGAACTTCAGTGAGACCCACCCCCTCCTTGTTCTCCAAACTTCTGAGATGTCTAGCTGTGCCTGGGTTCACTTAGTCTTAGAATTCATCAACGGTCTGTGTCTAAAAGATTATAATATATTATAATATAATAAGCAGATTCATCTGGAAGCATACAAATTTACATTATTTGGCCCTGCAGACTTCAAAATTACAAAGGAAACAAAAAAGCACCCATGGAGCTACTTTAGAATTTAATCTTCATATTTGACTTGGACTTTAACACTTTTTACTCACCAATGCAAAATTGACCAAAGTTCTGTATTTGGATTGGATGTACACTGAAGGTGTCCTCATCAGGGTGTAGATTCACTCAGAAACTATCTGCATCCTCTGAGAGATGTGTTTTCATGGCTGACTCAGTCTCCACCAGCATTTCATACCCCATTGCAGGTTTATGTGCACCAAAGTCAATTGAAAACTCCTCAGCTTTTCCATCTTTGGAATGCAGTAATTGTGTAAGCATCCGGAGAGTTTCTCCTGCAATACCAACCTGGTGCTCCTATCCAGGTGCACCTATCCTGGTGCACGAACAACGTTGTCCATCAGAGACTGCAGGAGCAGAGTAAGGACCAGAAACAAACATAAAGATCCAACTGTCTTTCATCACCCTCACAAGTGCATATAGAGGGAGTGTGGCAAATCAGGTGAAATGTAATGTCAAAATTATACAGAAGAACTAATATTCAGGTGAAAACTCTATTGATATATTAAAGAGGAAAGCTCACGTTTGTAAAACACCTTTATGAAGATTGCTGGATTGCTGGAAAAGGTTGAAGAAAAAATTAGCAATTCTTTTATGGGGTACTTTTCACAGTGTTTATCAGACACTTAAGATGATAAAATCTCTTCAACACAAGTTGTCAGTTTTGAAATTAGACTGACAACTTTCCTATCAAAAATTTCTTTTCATGTGCATGATGCTATGGCAGTGTTTTACAAATTTTCTCATACAGAGCTGATTGTATTTTCTGCCAGTACCTCAGTTCTGGTGAAACAACCAACAACAATTATTTCATATTTTTAGTAGAAAACATCCCTGCTGCTAGTGGTATAGATCATAATTAGTTTTTATTAAGCTAGTCAAGATATTTTGACAGATTTCAAATGTACAATATAACTGAAGCTGCTTCAGAGTCAGTCCAAGACTATTCTTGTTGATTAGAAAGATATCAGAAATCTCATAGCAGCTTTTCCATAGATAAGTACTTGAAATATTTTGTGCCTGCATCCAAGGTATCTGAGGTCCCTTCAAACTAATATGACTATTTGCCAGTAAGACAAGATTTTCAGTTTAAGGCATGGAAGTACTTATATTGAAAACAATCAAAAACTGCTCAGATTTTTGAAATATAAAATCTCAAATTTCAGTCAGCTTTTCAAATTTAAAACAAAAAAAACGTGATTTTTTTTAACTTGACTTACAATTCATGAGAGGAACGTAGTATTATCCTATGTAGTAAGAAAATGAATTTTTATCTACTCATCACTGAGATGCTGCACTTATCTCTGAAGGATTTGCTATTTACTAATATTGGGAAAAGGACATACAAATTAAAAGGTCTGCTATAATAATCCCTGCATTTTCTCATGCATATTGAGTGACAGAGCACAGTTAAGCTTGAATATGTGTGAGAATGTCCTTGATAGTTGTTCACTCTTATCCTGTGTAGAATCTTCACATCCTTTGTTCTCCTTTTGGAGGCTGCTTAGAGGTAGGCAAACTGGACCTCAGCCATTAATGTTCACCCAAAAATGTGTCTACTGTAGCAGCTAAAGAAAGGAATAAAAATAGGTTAAAAATATTTTCTCCAGTGTAAAAGTGTCTTTCCATGATAGTTTCACAGCTATGTGTTTAGAAATTAACCACTTACAAAGTAACCATATAAATAGTAATATAATGCAGTGAGAGAATGTCCAAGACTACTGGAGAAAAAGACTTGTCTCTTGTCTTGCATTTTGTGCTATATAGAAAAATCTATCCTCTGCATTTTATTGTATGGGGTTTAACACAACATGTGTTAACGTATTTAATTCCAAGACTAATATTTTTCAGAAGAAAATCCTTGTCCTTATAATGTAAAATACATCAGAAAGCACAGAAACAACATAGCTAACTAAAACATGCATTTGACTAAACTTTGATGAGAACACTTCTTTCAAAAAAACCAAAGTGTCGTCTTCTGATTATATTTTCATTACAAAATTAAATGTGATGTGGTACAGAGTTTAGTGTATTGATAGATACCTGGAAATAAACTTTTCACTGTCTTCCCTCTGTTCAGTTGAAAGCTAAACTCTCAATTACTCTGGGCACTTATGGATGTATGAGTGTGAACTACAACCAGAGCCAGCTGAAACTTATCCTTGACTGCTAATTTTTTTCATTTCTTGCTATCACCATTATGTCCAAGTATATAAGCCCAATATAGATCTTAAGGAAGTCAACAGTCTGGAATTTAATATTCTTCAATAAAGAGGCAGAATACAACTGTTTAGTTTTCTGGTGGAGAATTTCATTCTTTAACACAGAGCAAACATTCATGCATTTTAATATGGAGAATCCTATTAATCAAAGCTGACCTGCAGACCAATAGTCAATTACATTTATATGACTCTTCCATGCTCCAACTCTTCCTTCTCTGCTATTTTCTTGTCATTTCCCATGGGGAGAAAAGGTAAACTGAAGCCTTCCTTTTAATACCTTACTTGGAAAACTATAAGGTACTTCAGCCCATGAACTCCACAGTACTAGTTCTATTGCCAGGAACGTCCACACTTGAAGATGACAATTCCTTGTACCTAAGAGAGAACAGCTTGCTACCTCAAACAGATGTATCAGAACACTGAGGTGAATTCTGACAAAGAAACAGGAAAGCAGCCAAGAATAAACATTTCTCAGTAAGGTTTCCACACTGTGGGAAACATTGATGTCTAGTAACTTCAAAAATCTATTTGAACTCATACAAAATTAGAGTTTGTAATGAAACAGATAAACCAAAACCACTAGACAACAGCAATTTTCTTGGGCTCTTCTTCCTTACCAGTTGAAAAACTGAAGGTTCCCAACCACAGTACTTGAAGCAATTAATGGTTTAGCTCATATATATAAATTCCATCACTCTTTATCCAGAGCTAGACTTGTTTTCATTGCTGCTGTCCTTAAGGATCTAGACAACACTTGAAAAATGAATAAAATGGAAAATTCTTATTAAGGCTTTAATTTATTGCTTTAATTTTCTCTGCAGTTTCAGGGCTGTGACACAGAGAAACTATTTCCTATTTTGTCTTTTTGTTGTTATTGTTTATTGGTTTACATACAGGAAATCACTATTTCATTGAGGGGGGGTGGGGGGTGTATATCTAATTATTTTTACACAAAGTTTAAATCCAAAGTAACCAAGACCTTTTTTCTGCAAAACCAACTCTCTGTGACATAACACAGTCAGAGCCCACATATATGTCTTTACCTACTGACCACATCTGTTGTTTCATGTACAGTGTCTTTTGACAGTATATTGTAATACTTATCCTGCACCTGTTCCATCCACTCTGCACCATGGCAAAACTGAACCGTCAGTCCTTAGTACACAAATACCTAAATCCACAGTGACACTAGACTAGGGGTTACAGAGAGCAAGGGCTATAGTTTTCATATCCTAAAATATTCCTTAAACAAATTCATACTGGTCTAGTCATGAGGCACAAGACTTGATTCTGGTGTTAACCACAGAGCCAGAACTCTCATTGTTTAAATATATAAAAATAAAATTCTAAAAGAAATTTTAAAAGTACTTGCACACACAAGATTTTTTTTTTTTAATGTATGTAAGACATGGAAAACTTGCACATTTTAATCCAAATTAAGTGCAAGTTTTTATGAGTTTTCTGTGTTTGTAAAAGTACCTTGGGAATGTGCTATTCCCATTACAATGTCATTTACTTGAGGAGTTAGATGCAAAAAAATATGTCATTAATGAATCTTCTTCTTTATAATTGCAGAAAACATAAATTACACTTCTTTATACTAACAGTTGTGGGAAAGGTGACTAACTTCCGTTTACACTCATTTTTCTAATAGTGCTCAGCTGTAACAGCATTCCTGCTCACTCAAATGCAGTTCCATCACTGTTTCATAATAAACTATGCCAGATTCATTTTCATCTGGCTATAAAAATCAAGATCATGCCAACATTCAGAACAACTTGTCCTCTTATATATTCCCTCTCCTATTCACATTTCCTTGTATCTATACAGAAAAACTTACTAGTACTGGTTCCTTGCATGCCAGGCGTATTTATGAGAACCAAATAAATTGTGTTAGTGTTTGCATATTTAAACTAATATGTAAGTTATTTCAAAACCTTCACATGCAAACACATAGACTAGTAGAACATTTCTTTTCCAAATCAAGACTGATTCAGTCAGCTTTTTTATTGAAAGAGTCAAAATGTCCTGATGATCTGAGCTTCTTCTTAGGAAACATATCTATTGGGCTTATTCCTACTCCTCTCATCTATCACTATGGATTCGGATGTGAATGTTGTCTGTATACATAACAAATTTTATGTAATGTATATATAAAATATATAATGAGTGTTACTTAAAGACGTGGTACAAAGACATCCATCTGGCTTTTATCTTCTCTCCTTGTTTTCAACAATGGCATTTGGAGCTCTCAGCAAATGAGGTAAGGAAAATGTTTAGGCTGCTTGATTCATGGCTGATCTCTGTACAGCGGTGAGTCTAAGGAGGTAGCACAGAGCAATCTGTTTCTCAACTACAGCCTCATCTGTGGCAACAGGATACTTCATAAAGAGGACTATATTTCAAGCAGATGCATGAAGAATTAGTTAAGTTTCTCTAAAAGTGGTGCTAAAATCTACCACCAACACAGAAAAAACCACGCTCCTAAACTCTATGTTTCAAGACTCCTAAATTCTATGTTTCATGATTACCACAAATTTTTAGAATAATGTGATCCTGTTTGTATGTTATAAAATTAATGTTAACTGCAGTTAACACAATTTCTTCCTTGTTTTATATACTTAATGGCTCCAGGTTTCATGCTTATGTTTATCTTGTGCTTTTCATTCCATTTCTGCCTTTCCAAGGGTTACTGTAATAAAGTTTGTTTCATCAAGGCATATCTGTTTTAATACCTCTTGGAAAGAGCATTTGACATTCATGTTTTTAAAGGAAAGAAAAACAATATTATCAAATATTCTTATTACCAAAATATTTGAAAAGTAGTCGGGAGAGGTACTTATTTCACATATGTTAGCCAAAAAGGGTTTGAGATGTTATTTTGACAAGGCATTAGTAAAAAAAAGATAGATAATTATAAAAGACTAAATGGACTTCAAATACTTGCAGTGATGAGTTAACCCTATCCATTCCTATGAAAGCACCTTGTGTTCCTGTAACTTGTTCTCTTGGTACTTCAAGATTAGATCAAAGAAAGTCAGTTCCTGGCCAAAAGCTTACATGAAATTTCTTAGAGATGTTTCCTGAAGAAATCAAAACAAGGAAAGAAGAAAATTTTGAAAACTTTAGCAAAAGTGGATGTGAATGTACTTTACACATCAGTAAATTGAATATTAAATAGCATTCTTACTACAAACAGATGAAACACTGGCATACAGAAAACTTTTATTGCAAGTAATGATGTCTAATAAGAAAAGGGAAGGAAATAAGATGCATGTATCACATATGTAAAGCAGCTCATATTCTAGCAATGGAGAGCCAAAACTCAGTTTTCTTTTCTCAAGATGTTTCACAGTATAATTTAAACTTTTGAGCAGACATCATTTTCCTGAATATTTACAGATAAAACCTCAAACATTTTATAACCTCTTTTCTTCTCCCAGACACCTCTGTCATTACCTTTTGCTCTCAAAACGTCCCCCTCAGTAACTCTCCTATTATGTCCATAGGTTATTCTTATCCAAAAGGGTTCTCTCCTGGGCTTTTTGCACCTCTTTCCTTCTAGGGATTGCTTTTTCATTTCCTCCATGTTTCTTGCTCTTAAGTTTCTTTTTGACAGCTTCTCTCTTTTGAGTTAGAAGCTGCACTTGCAGGGATAATAAATCTACAAACAGATGTTTGACAGATTATCACAAACTTATTTAAAAAGGACTCTGGCTTTCAGTTCATGAATAACAGCCAAAGGGCTGTAGTCTTTAAAGCTAAACCATCACAGTAACACAACAGTTAGATACAATATTAGCACAACTGTGTCACATTGGATTTTTCTAATAATAAAACATAGAATGTCTTGTCATGGCTAAATTTCAACTTTTTGTCACAAAAGAAAAAAACAGGAAAATGACATAAGCTTTTTCCTTATCCTGTCAGTTCACATACAATTTCCTTATCCTGTCAGTTCACATACAATACAGAATTTAAAGTTTGATCACTCTAGGTTCTGTTTTATGGGTACCCTGAAACTCAGTGTTTGCAGCTCAGTTTTGAATTCTGTGATTGAAGGTTGTGATAAAGATGCTGGAGATTATTAATTTATTATTATTATTAGGATTATTATTACTATTAATTATTATTATTAATAAATCAGTGAAATTAGGGGATAAAAATGAGTTGAGGATTTCTGAGTTTCTCTTACACTGACTTACATAACACTTGCCTTTACAGTTTGTACCAAATAAACTCTCAGTAAACTTGAGACATCACAAATACTTTAACCAAGGAATTAATATCCCCTAAAATTCTGAAATTTTAACTATGCCTTAATGTTGCAGATAATCTACCTCATTCCCAAGCAATGCTTCACTAAAAACGGTCCTCAGCAGATACATCCAGGATTTTCACCTTTCCTCACAGAAAAAATTGCTTACTGTTCTGGACAGATTACACCTTTGGGATTTTCCCAGACAAAGGGATAGAGATGGCATGCAGAGCAAAACCTGGAATATTGCTTTTCTGCAAATGAATTTCCACTTGTACTATGAATTCCTTGCTCTGACAGCAAGTTCAGGACACCCCCAGGTTTCCTCTTTCTTGCAAGGTCTGTTGCTTCTTGAATAAAATTCTTTTTGTGTCACATCACCATAGTTGGGATGAATATAAAAGAAGCTAAGAGTGAAAGATGGAACTGCAGGGCCCATGATCCCAACACTGGAGTCTTCCAATGACAGTGCAGTCTTCGGAATTCTATGAATCAACTATGAATACCAAAGCCTTCTCTGCAAGGCACGTGTATCCCTCCACCTATTAGGTACTCAGAAGTCTCCATGGGGCTCTCATGGAAAAAGGAAGGTGTCCAGCAACCAAACCCCACACACCTGCTCACTCACTCCCCAGCAGCAGAGCAGGGGGAAAATTGCAAGAGTAAAATGGGAAAACTTGTAACTTGAGCCAAAGACAGTTTATTAGGGACACCAAAAGCTGCACACACAACTAGAGTAAAGTAATAAATTCATTCAGCACTTCCCATAGACAGGTAAGTGTTCAGCCATCTTCAGGAAAACTGTGTTGCATAACAGTCATGCATAACAGTTACTTGTAATGACAAACTTCATAACTCGAAACATTCCCCAGTTCTTCTCTTTTCACCCCCAGTCAATGTCATATATTCTGGAATGTCCCTTTTGTCTGTTGGGGTCTGTTGGTCTTCTCCCAGCTTCTTATGCCCCCAAACCTTCCTTATTAGTGGCAATATGGCATTGGCTCTGTGTAACCCCTGCTCAGCAGTAACTGGAACATCTCTATATTATCAACCCTGTGTTCAGTACAAACCCAAAACCCAGTGCTTCAGCATATTGGAAAATGATAATACAGAATTTAACTGGCTACTGAAAGTAGGTTCCTGACTGAGAACTACATGAAAGACAAAGTCTCTCTGCTTGAAAGATTCACCAAAAGGGGAATTCCTATCAAAAAATTTCAGGCACTTCCACTGTATTTAAAAAAACCTTATAGTTTGCCTGGAAAGATTTTTTTTTCAGTGGAAGTGTATCAGAGTGCTGAGAGTATGCACAATATCCAGTCTGACAGCACAGAGCTCGCACAGTATTTATTTATGAGGTATTGGCACATCTCCCTGCTGCTTGTGTCAGCAATGTTTCTGGCTTTACATCACAGGCAGGACAGGTAGAGTTAGAGTTTTAGAAAGAGTCTCAACTGTCTGACCACCAGCTGACAGCACAGAGAAACAGCTATCCCTGCAGATATGTTAGATTCAAAACAAAATAAATGAGAACTGAACTCAAATATTTGCAAACAAGAAGGAAGCTGAAGGCGACATTGTGGCAGTGGTTGTGTTAAATTGAACATTAATGTAGCTGAAAATACTTTCACTCTGTTCTGGAAAATAGCCTGCTTTCCAAAGATTCCTTCTTACATCCTAACTTAGAGGGCGATTTATCCCAGGAAAGAGGGGTACTGGAAAGAGCATCTGAGTTAATGTGGAGTGAATTGTCACAGATGCAAAGAAATTGGCAGTGGTCTAAACCAGCCTAAAGAGATTGTGCCAGCTTCTGATGTCTCTGAAAAACTGTCTAAACTACTCTAAAATTACACTAAAAATCATGTCAAGATTCCATGCAGAAAGTGCCAATAACAATTCCTCTGCAGTTGCAAGCTTTCTGAAGGAATACCTATGCAAGATTTATAAGGACTTCTGGCTGAATGTGTCTGCTAAGGAAAGGTAAGCCCATTTTGCGAAGGGCCTACTATTTTATATATATATATAAATAGATGAGAATACTGAGTTACTGATAAGTGATGTTCTTTGCTATTTCCTGAGACCCTTTGCACTGGATACAAAGTCAGGTGACTGCTTAGCCTAATAGAAAATAAAATATTTTGAACCTGTGTTTTGTCTGGTTGTCAGAAGATGCACCTGGGATTCACCCCCTTTAGACTTTTTCACATTAAATAGGCTATGAAGAGCCATAAATACCTACTAACATCCCCATTAGTCATTCAGTGTCTCTCTGTTTCTGGTATGTAGCAACTTTTACATCTCCTGGCTGTATAATTTCTCAGTAAATTATACTACCTTTGAGAAAATGACAGAAGCTAAGAAATTACTCCTGTGTTTCTGCTTTCTGTTTTGTTTGAGATGTTCCCTACACTGAGATGAACCAACTAACTAGACTGAAGGGCTTGAAGTATCTTTGCTCCTCATGAGAAATATGAAGTGTCTTCTTGCAGTAAGGGCTCCACTGGAGCACATGCTCTCCACCTAAGAACAAAGTTTATTTTCCTGGATGGTACCATAAGTGTCCTTTATCATGGTCACTTCTGAAAGAAGGGAAAAGCTCCTGTTCTGACATCCACTGGCTGCTCTGGCACTCTTCACACCTACTAGAAATACATTTCTTTGTAATTTCAGGCTCACATTTCTGAAGAGAAACTGTCAGACAAAATGTAGGTCTGAGAATAACTGAAGGCAGACTGTAATTATGGGAAATTACGGGAAAGCTGAAAATAGATATGTCATGCAACATCCCTTGACATCTGAAAGACAACTTCCACTCCTAGTTTATCTCTTTCACATAGACACACACACATGCATATTTTGGCAGGTGTGATTAAAGGTCCTGTTATCAAAAGAAAATAATTGCTGGATTGCCTACATTCCCTGAATTAAAGCCGTGTATGGTAAAATACACATGCACAGTCTCTAAGTTCATGCTGGAATTATCTTTTCATCATGATGTTTGGGTAGACCAGATCAAGCCTATGTACATGTTCAAAGCCAGATTACAACAGAGAATACCAGCAGTATCTCACTCTGGATGCTGTTCTTATCTATTCCCTGACCTTGAACATAGCCTTTTATTTTGTTGAGCTAAAGGTAGAGCTCAAACTTGTTAGCTTTTTGTGGCGGTAGATATTTTCATTTTAATTTATTTAGAACAGGGACCAGGCATTTGAGAACTGGATTCGACCAAGGATTTAAAATCCCAATCCCAGGCCAAGCTGAAAGCTTTTTTATCCTTCATGAATGAAGCTCAGGAGACTTGTAATTCTTCCCAGAATACTTCCTTCTATTGCACATCTATTTTGTAATCTTCCCCAAATTTTTATTTCAGCACCTCAACTTTAAAATTCTATCACAGTTAACATAACTGCAAAACATCAGATGGAAAGCCTGTAGTATATGTTATCAGTGTTATAGGTTTGTTGAATGGCCTATTCCCCTATTTTTTTTCCTATTTTTCCTAAAATTCCTATTTTACACAATTTTTTATGCCTTAAACCAAGATGTTTTAACAGAACTAAAAATTAAACTTAAGTTATTTTGTTCTAGGCAGAAGATTTTGAACTAGTTTTCTTAATCCTGAGAAACGGTTCTGTCTTGATTTAGGGCAAATTTCAGAGGAAACCTCCGAAGGGAGTTCCTCTGGAAAGCAAACTTAAACAGCCCCTCTCCCCAGCTAGTCCAGGAAAAACTTTCTCAGAGAACAGTGGAAAAAACTATTTATTTAACAAACAAAATACCTACAAACATAAAGAATGGCTAATAAGAAACAATAAAATGAACAATGAAACAATAAAACCTCTCGTCGCTCCGAAAAGAGATGGCAAACTGAGACAGCCCTTGCCGTGGGTGCAGCTCAGCTCACTCAGCCTCTTATCCCAGTCCCTCCAGAGGTCCAGGCCTGGTGGGCCACAGGTGTGAGCCTTCGGTGCTCCTCTGGGTTTTTTCATTTCAGAGTAGATTTAAACAGTCCCAAGAAAAAAAGAAAAAAAAACCAGTTCAGGGAACTTCTCTGCCTCAGCTAGCTAAAACGAACTAAAAGCACAGGAGATCTCTGTCCCACCGCTGTCCGTGCCTCCGACAAACAGAGCTCAGGAGAAGAGAATGTGTGGGAGTCAGGTTGTTTCTCAAACAAACTCCGCGCTTCTTCTTTCCCTGGTTTACTCTCAGAATCAGTCTTAAATGTACAGAACTCAATATACAGCAAAAACAGAATGGACAACTGGGGATACAAGCATCATAAAGTCGCCCTAGGATAATATCCAAATCATTTATAAAGGCAGATCACGTTTTATGAAACAAAATTTCTTTTCTTTAAAAATATTTACTTGACATATTGTCTTCTCTAATGGGATTTCAGCTTTATTGTTGATGTTACTGTTGCTGTTACTAGAGCAACATATTTATATCTAGGGATCAGCTATAGAATTATCAAATTAAGATGCATTTAAAATTCTTTCACTTACTCTCCAGGTCCAAAAACAGTTGGTGTATATAAACAAAAGGGAAAGTTTAAATCAGAAATTTAGTTCTTAAATCAGTTAAAGAAACAAAAAAATAAACCCCCCCAAAAAATCAGAAATAATTTTTAAAAAGCCCAACCAACTCCTCTTTCACTAATAAAAACTGCCCCCTTTTTAGCATAACAAAATTATTATATTCTTGTAAAAATTACAAATATTGCCTTTATATCTAAGTATATAGGATTGTCATCCTTAGGTCTTGTAAATCTTCTTGAATTTTCTTTCCTGCTTTCTGCCATTCCCCTGACTTATGTACTCACTCACCTCTCTGAGCTACTTGGATTTAGAAAAGAAAGGAAAGAAAAAGACATGTTGAGATAAAGAAATTTACAGAAGGAAAAAAAAAATAAAATAAAGAAGGAAAGAACAAGAGCAAGCACTTGTGAGCCAGAAGAATGATTACATTCCACTTTCAGTTTTGGCAGGTGACTTGCTTCTTAACAAAGGTTAGTTGCATAACCTTTCCTCTAAATAAGCTTAACTGTGTGTAAAATAGAGGTATATGAAAGTACTGTGAGTGTTATTATAATTTACTGACATGTACAGAGCACTTTGAGGTAAATAATTAGGTCTATGCTAAAGAAAAAATGAACTAATGTCAAATGCTTCATACCCATTCTGTACATCAATGTCTCCTTGAAACACTTTGTCTAAAACACACGTTGAACAGACAGCTGAAGTGCAGGTAAGGCACAGGAAAAATTAAGATCTCTATAACATGCACAAGGATGCGGTATGTGAATGTGTCTTTGATTGAATTAAGGAGAAGTTTAAAAAATAATATCTGTTGTAAATTGATTCTGTAGTACTTAGCAAAGTTTCTGTGGTTTACATCTACGAAAACATCAAATAGTACTCCAAAAAGAAGCTGAGAGTATTAGGGTATTTTCAGCGACACATTTTCCACATGAATAAGACATTTTCTATTGCTTCTGATCTTTGTTCAAAACAAATGTTTATACTTCCTTGCGACAAATAGAACAGTTTAAGATAGCATGACATATCTGACCTTTCTTTCTTACTGCTTCTTTGTTAATGTAAACCTTTAGGCAATCAACGCAAGCTCTGCAATCAAGCCTGCATTGGTTTTATTCTGTTTTCTAAATATAATCCTCTATGGCAAGAATTTTAGCCATAAGTTTAAGAGTCACAGTAGTCCAGAAAAGTTGTTCTTTCAAAGAAAGTTTCATACTTTTGTTTCACCTCTTCATAGGTATTTGACAAATGTATCTCCAAGGGAGCCCCCATACAACCTATGTCAACTTCTAAAGGTAATCAACACATTATCCAGCATGAGTGCTGAGAGAATGCTGCACCTGACATTTCACAGAGATGTGGGTGTTGTCTTATTTTATGGAAATTCAAGGTATAAAAGAGAAAGAATGATAAATAAGAAATTAAAAGCTCTGCTTCTTTCTTCGTACCTTTCCACTGACTGCCTATACTTTACATATTTCAGAATACTCTCTAAAAAATTTCCAATTAACAGTGAAAAAAAAAAAAAAAAAAAAAAAAAGGAAAAGAAAAAGAACAGAAAAAAAAAAAAAAAAGAAGTCCAGCATCCTTTGTCCTTCATTGGTACTGTCTGCCTTCAGCCTTCCCATGTCCAGACTGGCATAAGATGACTTCCTAATGTTTATATTCCCATTCCTTTTTGAAAAGTATCTTCATATAAATCAAATGGAAGAGGAGAAAAAAATTGTATAAAGAAGAAAAAAAATTGTACATATATCTAGACAAAAAGTCTCTATTCTGGTTTCTTCCAGTTTTGGGATCAAAGGGTTCCCATTCAGCCCCAGGAAAGAAAAAGGTAGGAAAGGACAGCCAGATTTTCCACATACTGCTCTAACTGCTGATTGCAAGTACTAGATCATGTTTTGTGACATAATATTACATTCCTATGACAAAATTATATAACAGTACTGCCTTGTATTATATCAACTATAGTAGTAAAATAACATCACACAAAATGATGACTGTAATAATTTAAAAAATAACTATAATGAGAAATTCTGTCATGAATAACTACACAAGGAAGTTATTTTCCTCAAGTGTTGTGAGAAATCTTCCTAAGCATTATGTTGACTTTCGAAATATAGCTGTAAAAGGCGCTATGTGATGGCATTTAAGAAAAGGTCAAAGAAAATGGAGTTTTCTTTGTGATCTTTAAGTAACTGCTATGCTAAATTTATGTCTCATCCAGAGAATGGATTACAGGTTCTTTAATAAAAGAAAAAGAAAATTCTCTTTTTTTGATAGAAAGAAGGTGGGTTCAAAGCACCAACTCTTTGGTTCACCCATTGAGGACCATCAGTTCAACAGAAAATGTAGTTAGAATTTAAAAAATATACTACAATCCTATAAGATAAGTGAGATAACACATTCTGAGATAAAAACGTGAACATTTCTCCATTTGCAAAGGACTAATTCCTAATATACAGGAAATTCCCTGAACTCTGGGGATATTTCCATTTACTTTAATCTGGTTTGATTCTTTGACAGCATTTTGAGATGAATTGGAACTATTCTGAATAAACCAGTAAAGGAGGAAATATTTTTCTCCATAGAAGTGAGATTTTTTTACCGTTTGTTTCATAAAGTTACTGTACCAGGTATTTCTTTTGAGAAGAATTTCATGGCTTTCTGTATCTCATCAGAACAAATAAGAATAATGTACATTTGTTTTAATTATGTTGAGACTAAGGTTCAGTGAAATAGAAAGAAAATAGAATAAAAGTGTGGGATATGAAATGAACATTTTAACTGTGAAATAAATTCAGCAGCAATACAAGCAATGTAAAGTACTCAGTGAAAAGCTTCAAACCGTGAATACTTTTAAATCAATGTAACACACTAAAAAAAAAAGAAAATGGAAAGATGAATTTGATAGGAAAGTCTATTTTCAAATTAAGATGGAAGGTCAAATTAAGATGGAATTTGATTTTTCCTTATTTTTAAAATTGGTGGTTTTTATGAAGTTACACTTAGTGCAACTAGCCACCTTCTGCATACAGGACAGAAATGAATTAATTTCAAGCCTATAGTCTACATTGATTTTGTTTTTTCATTGTTTTAGGGCTTAGGGGCTGGTAGTGTTGTTCATTTTGCCTTGTTTATTTGCTTGGTTTTGGGGGGTATTTTTACCACTTAAATATTAAAATATTAAAAGGCTGCAGGATGTTGCTTTAAGAAAGCAAAATCAACTTCACTTAATTCCTGTATAAATACGGTACCAGAGTGATCAAAAAACTAATTCTAGTATACTCTTTTTTTTTTGTCTGTGATTATATTATCAAACAAATGAATAAAAATTTTGCATAGTGTCAAAAATCATAGAATGCTGTGAGTTGGAAAGGACCTTAAAGATCATGTAGTCTGAAAATTCCTGAGATTGCCCCATCCAGTTTGGCCTAGAACACTTCCAGGAATGGGGCCCACACAGGTTCTCTGAGAAACGTGTTCCAGTGCCTCTCCACTCTCATAGCAATTAATTTCTTCCTATCACCTAGTCAAAACCTCTCTTCTTTTAGTTTAAAACTGTTTCTCCTGGTCCTATCACTATCTACCCATGTAATAAGTCACTCTCCATCTTTTTATAGTCCCCCTTTAAATATGGACAGGCCACAATGAATGTGTCCCTGGACCTTCTCTAGGCTAAACAACCAAACTTTCTCAGCCTGTCTTCATAGGAGAGGTGCTCAATCCCTCTGATCATCTTTGGGGCCCTCCTCTGGATCCTGTTGAACAGGTCCATGTCCTTCCTGTGCTGGGACCCCAAAGCTGGATGCAGGGTTCCAGGTGGGGTCTCACCACAGCAGAGCAGAGGGGCAGAATCCCCTCCCTCCCCTGCTGCCCACACTGCTTTGGATGCAGCCCAGGACATGTTTGGCTCTCTGGGCTGTGAGCTCAGTGTTGGCTCATGTCCAGCTTTTCATTCCTGAGAACCCTCGAGTCCTTTGCAGCAAGGCTGCTCTCAGCGACTTTTCCCAGTCTCACACTCATATCTGTCCTTGTTCCAACCTAGGACGAGCAACTTGCACTTGGCATTGTTGAAGCTCATGAGGTTCTAGTGGACCCACTTCTGAAGGGTGCCCAGGTCCCCCTTGATGTCATTCCTTTCTTCTATTAACTGCACCACTCAGCTTCATGTCCTCTGCAAATTTGCTGAGGGTGAACTCTCTCACTATGGAGTCACTATGTTATTGATAAAGATATTAAAGAGCATCATTCCAAGACAGAGCTCATCATTATTACTTTCCACTTCACAATTCCTGTTTCAAAATTTAACTGTGCTTAAATTTAACTGTGCTTCTGCAGCATTCATTTATTGATGATCCTTAGGCAGAGCTAATATGTAGGTTCTAGCTCAGGGAACAGGTAAAATTCATACAATTATAGAATCACAGAACAAGCTAAATTGGAAGAGATCTCCAAAGGTCATCTGATCAAACATTTTGTGGCAAATAAAGGATGGACAACATTTTCTAGTATGCTTTCCGTTTGCATCTTGCAAACCTCTAGTATTAGGGAATCTGCCACACGCCTTGGAAGGTTCTTTCAGTAAATGATTGTTCTTACTGTAAAAAATTTCTTTCTTATGATGAGTTGAAACCTCTTCCAGGACAAGCTACATTGCAGCTTGTCTTTTCCACATGGTTCCTTGTGAAGGGGGAGCCTTTGATATCTTTGTAGCTTCCTCTTACATATTGGATTATGCTGAGCTTCCCCTGAGTCTGTTAGACTCTAGGTGGAAGAGATCAGACTCCTTCAGTCTTTCCTTATAGAGTAGGTTTTTAGACTTACCTTTATGGCTTTCCCTTGGACCCACAGTCTGTCTGTGTCTTCCCTGAATTATGAGGACCAGAACAGGAGACAGTGTTCCACATGCAGACTGACAAGCACTGAGGGGAGTGAGATGAACACATCTCTATTTCTGCTCATAATGTCCCTCTGGACACAGACCAGGATCTGACTTGCCTTTGTTGTTGCAGTGGCATGCTGCTGACTAATATTCAGCTGGCTTTTCATCACCATGCCCATGTCCCACTCAGGAATACTGCTTTCCAGCCACATAGCTCCTACTTTGTGCTGGGCTCTTTGTCTTTTTTTTTTCCCAGCCTCAAGATTCCTCACTTGTCTTTGCTAAACTTCAATAATAAGTCATTGTTATCCCTCTCTTCCAACTTGTCCAGGTCTATCTGTAGGATAATTCATGCTTCATATGTGTTTACCCCACCCGTCTCTTTAGTGCCATCAATAAACTTGCTGAAGATGCTTTTATTTCTATCTTCCAGATCATGTATGAATTTACCCCTCATCTCATAGGCCAAACATCTGACCTATAATTTGACAGTTTGTCCAATGAAGACAGTAGGAAAGTGCATCAGACACTTTGCTGGGTTCCAGATAAATAGTATCGAGTACTATCCCTGTGTCCATGCAAGATATTATTTTGTTATAGAAGGTGATCTACAACACCTCTCTGTAAATACATGCTGGTGCTTCTCCATCAAGGCCTTTGGTTTTGTTTATAAGTTTTTAGAAGGACACATTTCATTACTTTCCCAGGGACTGCAGTAAAACCAATGAGTCTGTAATTTCCTGAGTCCCCTTTTGTGTGCTTCCTGTAGATTGATGTGACACTTGTCCTCTGGTCATCAGGAAATCAAGTTATTAACTTTGTTAATGACTAGTCTTAGGACTTTCTTTGATTTCCATAGTGCATAAATAAGACTCTTTGGCATATCAACATTCTTCCTAAGCTCGGAGGCTCAATGCGCAGTTGGGCAGGGGATGAAGACTTAGACAGCCCAGACCACAGGTGAGTAAGTAAAGTCAATTCAATTCAACATTTTTCATTTGACTGTTATTGAAACAGTAGAAGATGGATTAGCAAATTAAAACTAAATTTTGACAGGTAGATCACTCCAAACTACTGAAGCGGTGAGAAATCTGAATTCTGAATAAATAAATAGATCAATAGATAGATAAATAAATAAATAAAATTAAAACTCTAGATTTTGGAAGCTGAAAACACAGAAAAGAACTGAAAGAACGGGGATTACGAGGGAGGTGTGGAAAGATTGTAATTCACTTCTCATTGAAGAAAGGGAAGGAAGACACTTGGAAAAATGTGGCATCTAGTAAAATTTAAGAAGTTTAACATTTAAGATGGGAATAAGATGATGTCATCTAAAAAATGTTACCAGATGAATACATTCCCAAATGTTCAATGCAAGGGACTTACTTAAGTAAACATCTATTATAAGAGGGTAAGAGTGATACAAAGTCCAATAAATGAGCAGGTTGTTTTGTGATTTGCTGTTTCTTTCCACTGTGAAATAACCAAAGGAGTGCCCAGAACTGTACAGGGAAATTGCATATATTCCATAATTTATTTTGAATAGAAATATTGATAGATTGATCTTGAGGAATTTCATAGCCAAATTATATCAATATTGATTTTTCAGCTGATGGTTGCAAACAAGGAGTTACACTTGATTGCCATATGTAAAAGAAGTTTGGAATAGCATTAATCTGACCTGTGACATATTTTGGAGGCTATACTTTTGTCTTGACTTTATTGAAGCTATCTCATACGTGATTCTTCCTGGTAGAAACTAATAACAGTGAGAAAACATCAATACTGACTGTTGCCCTTCCAGACTTTACAGTGTAACTAAAACATCCACTTAAATGCAGTTAGATGGAGTTCCTCTGAATCACCTCATAAGAAAATACTAAGAGCTTGCCCTCTCTTTGCCAGTGACAGTTTTCCCAGTCTATCTATCACGAATGTCTTAATTTAAACAAGATGTGTATACCACCTCTGCAAAATGTATCCATGCTATGGTTTAAACCTTCTTAAAAAAAATCCTTATATCTGTTATATAAAAAATCCTTATGTCTGTTTCATAAAAGGCAAGCTGACAGACAAATATGGACTGTAACCTCGTAAAGGACCTGCACATTTTGCTGATATTAAAAAAATGAACTTTACCAATGATCTTCAGCATTAAACCCCTATTGGTTTTATGTGTTTCAATTCAGCTACTGTCAGTATACTTGAAGAAAAAGCATTGTTGAATCTGCAAAAACAGCAATATTTTTAGTGTTTTATTCTAGTGACTGCATAGTATAAAACACCTAATTCTTAGTACAGATCCTGTTTTCTCTCACTGGCCACTGGGCAAAAGTAGATAAATCTCTAATCTCTCCATTGTCAATTTCACCTGAGCTATACAGTACTGTAATGGTACTAGTCTCTTTTTCAAACATGAAGAGCTTTGTTCAGAAACACATAATGTAAAAGTTGAATATGTACCACATGCACAAAAGCCACCACAGTAACCCTGCCTGATAACAACCTCCCATGATTCCCTATTCTCCCCATTTTCAAGACTCTTTTTACTGTTAGAAGAAGTAATCTGCACTGTGATCTAAATTCTCTGGGGCAGCACGCATCATGTTTCACTCTGTAAAACTGGATATATTATGGTATGTCACTAAAAATATCAAAACCAACATATCCACTTCTCCTGCTTTCAACTTCTGTGAATTCTGTTCCAGAATTATTAACCATGGGATAGTGATTAAGGTTATTGCTTAAACCAGCCAACCCTGAGTCATGAGTGACAACGTAATTGTTCCAACAAATTGTTCCAATTATTATATAAGAAAATATAAAAATCTGGTCTGATTGGCTTATCTCTGCATTAATGTTAATTAAAAATTTAATTACCATATACAAAAACATTAGATAAACCCTTAAATATTATTATAGATTGTTTCAGAATGAGCATATATTGGCTGCTGTGCTTCAGAGCATCTGTTTCTCACAAAAAGAAAGAAAGTGTTTGTTAATTGATATCTGCTGAAGGATGATACAGTTAGGGCAAAAGATAACCTGTTCTGTTCTGGTGCAAGTTCAAGTACACAATGCTTTATGAATGGAAGAATATGAAAGAGAACAGACTTGGAGTTCTGTGTTTGCTGTTACCTTGATGATAAACTTGCATCTTCTGATTTCTCCTTGAATAACAAGGGTGCAAGGAGAGTAAGGAAAGGAAACAACAAGGTAAAAGTGTATCAAAATAGGGAAAATAGCATTTGTAATCTTTCTCATTCCCACAGGTGTGATCTACTTCTTTTAGAAGTAGATTTTTTTTTCTCATCTTTTATTAAAAAATTTCATTGATGCAACTTTTAAATACTAATGGCTCAATTTTTTTCTTCATCCTTATATTTCTGTAGCAATTTTAGTAGTAATAGAAGTGTAGTTCTCTCTTACAATGCTTCCCAAGCTTGAAAAAGCTGAAAGGCATAGAAATTATAAGCTAGATTTACCAGTACATTTCTATTCCTAAAGACAGAGAGACATTTTGGGTGAGCCTTCCAAATTTGTAATAATGGTTTTTAATGGAGTGTGATGAAAGTTCTTACAACTACTGTAACATGCAACTGCCTTGCTATACATGCTAGAAACTATTCCAAGATTTAAAAATAAATTGATTAGAATACATGGAGAAAAAATTATTAAACGAGTGTTAATTATTTTGAAACTGAAAAACAAGACCCAAACCCCCCCAACCAGTATATTGTACTCCCAAAAGATGTGGACTGGACAGAGATAACTCCTGTATCAGACAATGCTGCTTTGCAGGAGGTGAAGATCAGCTGTGCTCCTGCTGTGATGTGCCCATGACTGCAAATCTGCTGTGAAGTTGAAAACAAAGCCCTGAGAGGTACAGGTATTTTATCGATGTCATTAACACACAAAGGTGACTACACAGTCTTAGGCCACAGCTCACAGGCAAGGATGTCTGGATGTTTACCTCTGGTTTGAGAATTCAGGTTGATTTTTTAGTCTGTTTCACTGTTAGAAACTTGGACATCATTGGAATTGAGTCCCTTTCTTAAGTGAAAGATTTGTTTAAGCTTATCCTGTTTCTGAGAGATATGTTACTAATGTTTGTGAGCACATGATTCTGTGAACATGTCTTATTGTAGTTGTTTTCCTTCACAAGCCTTATTCGTACGGAAATACATGATACTTGAGGGCTGGGGAGAAACTAACCAGTATTCATGAAAAGAACAGATATTGGTCACGGTGTACCAAAACCATAACGGTATTTGTGTGAGTTCTGGTTTAGCCAGAACTCAGTTAAAGTAGAAAAAACAACACTCTTGAAGATAGAGTAACAGGTGTAATCTACAGTTTCTTATACACCAGGCATTCAACTGAGCTCCAATCTACCAGATTATCATCAAAATAAAAATTTAAAAATAATGGCAAAATAATGTGAAAAAGACATAAAATAAAAGCAGTTGGATTAAATAGCAAAAATTTTGCAAGACAAAGATGACACTGATTCCAGTGTCCAGAGTATAATTAACCAGCTAGGGACTCTGGCTACAGTAACAGAAAGACTGATGGGAAAACGGTTCAGAAGCTGAAAAAGAATGCTTGCAGTAAAACTCTGTGGAATAATGGGAAAGCAAAGCTCTAAGAGAGAAAAAGTGTCAGCTTAAAACAACTTTCTTTTAACACCTGGCAATCATTATTTTGTATATGTAAGCTCTGACACAGCATTAAGAAATATTACTTTTTTAATCAATGTCACAGACTGTCCTATTAAGACAAACTTCATTGGACAGCTCAGAAATTCTCCATCTATGGTACTACAGTACTGGGGAATCTGACACCTGGATACTTATTTATTGTGCAAATTTATTCTTTCAAAGATAATTTAAAAACCATATACTGTCCCACCATGTTAATTAGTGAAAAAGATTATTCCTGCAATTATTGAGGAACACTTAATACATTTCCCAGAAATGTTTCAAAAATTGACAAAACTTAAGAACATTCATCAAATAAGGCGTGTTACTTTGGAAACTGTAATCAAATTCAGGTGGGATAAGAAAAGAAGTATCTGACTTCCAATACACATTTGCAGGCCCCACAACTGACTGAATATATACACAATGCAAAATATGAATGGCATCATTTTCATACTAGGTTTAGAACATCCCTGAAAGTGGTATTGTGACAGTCACAAAATGTTTCTAGTTTTAATGAATACACTATGAGAAGAAGTCTCTGGAAACTGGTGAAATATCTCTAATATAGAGTTGTTTAATTTCTTTTTCCCCCTGCTTTTGGGGGAATTTCATTTTCCTTTCCTATAGTGTTTTGCTTTCCAAAATACTGCTGAAACAAGTTTTTTTAGATATCTCTTAAAAGTGTTTTCTGCATCAAGCTCTTCTTCTGGTATGTAGGCAGCAAAAATACTTTGCTACATACTTCATTGCCATGAAGTTAGTCACAGTAAGTCAAGTCTTTTGCACAGTGTGAAGGGTAGATAGGTATTATGGGGGAAATCAGCAAGGACTGGTGGTGACCAAATATGAGTTTCTACAAAATTTGATACTATACATGAATAATTTTCATAAATTATTTAAAAGATAATATGAATTTGCAGATGAAAGAGAAATGGTATGGCATAAAGATTTTTCAGAATTATAAATGAGAAAGTTCTGGTTTTCAAGAAGAAGGTTAAGTCTGGCTAATAAGCAGTTACTGAAAAAAAAGTATTCACATATGTGCAAAATTTCTTTTGTCTGAGTGTGCAGCATGCAATATGTGTAGAAGCAGAGAGAGTTTACAGAAAATGGTGAGTCTGAAAATAGTCCAAGAGCCTATTTTATATGCAGCACAGCAGGTTCTTCATATGAACTGCTGTGACAAAAAGCGCCACAAGCAGAAGAATACTAGAGTTTAGGAACAGACCTCGCTACCAAGTAAGGCATTCTGTGTAATGAAATGTTATTCAGGTAGCTGCATGTTAACAGAAACTGAAAAAGAGAAGGAATGCAAAAGCCTTGAAAGTTCTCAGTATGCTGAAACACATTTATATGCCCATTTGTATTAAAATGAAACTTGTTGGTAAATGTTAGAAAAAGAATAACTATCCTCAGAATTAGAATCAATAGGGCTTGTAAGGGCCCTTGATCAACCAGAATGGCAATGTTTTAAAGGTAACTCATTCAAATTAGAATTGAAGAACAACTTTTTTAAACTAATGACAATCAACCTTGGGAAAAAATAATCAAAGGAAATATTGAACTCCATTTCTGGAAAATTCAGGTCAAATTGGAACCTTTACAGAATTATACTTTGGACAAAATTTGATGGAGTGAGTGGCAGGGTAACTGGGGGAAATTGAGAGTCTCTGAAACATGGGGTGAGAGATTGGATGAACTATAGGTCTGTCCTGATCTTCAGCTCAGTAAATTTCTTATAAAACATCTTGCTTGTGAGAGCCCAAAGGAGATTGCTTTATCTTGTTAGCATATTGTCAGAGACAAATAGAGATGTTATATCACATTTTAGGAGTTCAGTTCTTCAAGGACTCATTTTCTCCCAGTCTGGCTATGTTTTTCCTTGTTTCATTGATTTTAACAAGCTGAAAATGTCATAGGCATTTTCTGCAAATATCACCAAATGTTTTGTGTGTGCCACTGTTTCCATAATAATTTAGATTGGATGGTCTCCATCCTTTTAAATTTGAGTGGGGGGGAGGGGGAAGGAAAAGCAGGAAGGGAGAGAGACAAAGAAGTAAAATATTTATTGGTTTAGGTTTTTTACAATTTTCTGAAGGAGAAATATTATTTTCCTTGCCGATGTGCATCTTGGTGAACAGTCAGGAGACATAAAGGATAATTCACACACAGTTCTACAGTTTGACTCGTATAATGCTTATTTCTGTGTAAAAGGTTTTGTGTTACTATGAGATGTAATTTATTGATTATACTTATTTCACTGACAGTGAATCCAGACCCATTTAATATTTCAGAATAAGAACAATTCTCATGTGAAATCATATTCTTAGCTTTTCTATTTTGGTAGTTTCTTTTGAGTCCCTAAGTAGGGAGTTGGGTTTTAGCATCTAATTTATTTACATTATTCCTTTAATTATCACCAGAAAGAAACAATAGAAGAAGATAATGAGCAAGAAATTAAACGGACTGAAGACATTTAATTACTGTCACCTATGTTTTTTCTATGTTTGAACCCATGGTGAATCATTGAAAAACCTCAAACTTGAACTCAAGCATGATGACGGTTTTAGTGTTTGCTATCTTCTTATGTATGACTAGAAGAACCCAAAAAAAACCCAAAACAGGCCTACCTTAAAATTAATAAAAATAGTCTATTCATTCACACTAAGAAGAAGAAAATAAGAAAAGAAAAAATGAAACTTTCAAAACATCCTTCTTTCCTCCCTGCAAGTATTTACTTTCTTACACACAACATAAAGAGACAACTTATGGTTTTCAGTCAGTTTTACCATTTGAAAACAGTCTTTCATCAATTCTTTAGGAGGGGAGTCTCTCTTGGAGTCATGGATCCCACTGACAACTTAATACAGTTCTCCTGTGGATTTTATCTGTCACAAACACAGCCGCCCAGGGAAACCTGGTTTGTGACCCCTCCCATTAGCAGTTTCCCAAGCTGCTAAAGGTCATGAGCACAAAGAGAACTCTGGGGTGTTACTTTTAAAAGATATTTACTTTAAAGGCAAAGGATTTTTCATCTCAGGGAACAGAGATATTTTCTCACTTCTTCACCAGAGAAGGGGCTTCTCATTTTTCTGTCTGTTCAAGCATCTCATAAGATCAATATCACAAGCACATCACAACACCTTTGCTCCAAAATCCACACACAGATTTGAGCATCTCCCCAGATGCATATTTTTCCCATTTTTATAATTTACATATAAAGTTCATTTCTATGTCTCAGTGAGAGAAATTTAGCTTGAAATAGCAATCTCTTCAAACCCTCCTCCCAAAGGTCTTTTTACTCTCTTTCTCTCTTTTACCTTCATGCTCTGTCTTATTTACGTTTACCCAGTCTCTTTTCTCCTTACTCAAAAGGAGGATTAGGGTTTTGAAAAAGTTTCATCTGTGTCAGGAAAGAGTTAAATCTGGCCCAGCTCTCTCTCGGCGGCCAGCTCAACGTGTCAAGGCTGTGCAGATGGGGGAGGAACTCGCACTGGAGAGATTCGGAGCTCGGAGCGGCTCTGGCAGTCAGGAATCTCAGCAGCCAGGAATGTGGATGGCTCCTGCCCACCCCTGGGTCTCATGGGGGCCCAGCTCAGAGCTACTATCAGAGGCTCCAGCCTCTCCTCCCCCGCACTGTAGCTGGGGGAAGTGTTTTACAGACGCTGGAGACCCGATCCAAGGCTCCTCCCCTCCCGCAGCCCAGGAGTCACCGGTCCCGGCACCTTCCCGGGAAAGGCCTGGCCAGGACAGGAGCCGGCCGGGCCCGGCCCCAGGAGTGGGGAGGCAGGGCCAGCTCACCTCTTCCAAGGCGGGGAGGAAAGAGGCCGGCTTCCCAAGATCCTCCTGAATTTAAACTGTGTGTGACCCAGAGGTGTATACCTATATTTAATTGGCTAATCAAGTTGTTAATTTCAAAGTCAATCACTAATTGTTTTTTACCATCTGTGCTAAACAAACACAAGCACAATGACCACAGGAGTGCTTCCTCCACCTACCAAACCTGCTTTTGCTGTTCACTCTGCAGCCTCTCTCATGGTTATTGCCCCTGTGCTTCTGTGCATCTGGGCATAAAGAACTACATCTTACATTGCTCCTCTCCATTTTAGTCATCTAACATCAACAACATCCAATCCATAGAATATTGTTTCTAATCCTCTTTGTCTGTCCTTTATTTTTGAATTTGGACTTCGTGTGATTACAAGACTACTTGCAGATTTATCTAAACCATCTGATGTACTCCTCTATATCCTACCAAAAACTCACTTGATGAAATGGACTTGATGAAATGGACTTGATGAAAGGACAATTTGGTATACAAAAAGATACTTGATTTCAGACTTATTTTCTTAATTGTAACCAAGCCCAATGCATACTTTTAGATGTATATCCATTTTGTAAAATTATCTCCCTCAGTATTATTTATAACATGTCTTTAGACTGAGACTTTTACTCAAGTAATTGCATGAGTCCTGCAACACAAAGCAATAAAATGTTATGTGATTGATCATTAAAAAAGACATTTGAGGCAACAGAATTATATAGGATAAGGATGACCAGACAGAAGAGGTGATGCAACTGTGACAATTATCCAAATGAAAATAGGATTTTCACTTACACAAGGCTTCTTTGAGATACTTGCTGAATTGAGCTTAAAACCTTAAGATGAACATGCGCTTCAGTATTATTTTGTACAGCAGATTCCTTCAAAGCATCAGAAACCAGTTTGCAAAGACATGGAGAGCAGAGACAGAACGTTGTGCAATGTCAGTCTCATCAGTTACAAATGCACAGGAAAAAAACCTAAAACAACAATGAAGCAAGAACACAGAAGTTATTTACAGGGATGTTATAGCTTTTCCAGTGATAGGAGGTGATTACTTGGGCATCAAGCATTCACTGGGATGGCAACACCTACAGCCAGATGCTGACCATAAGAATTTAGGCCAAAATTGACGAAATTCATTAAGAGCACATTTTCATTCAAACTCTTTCACAGCAAGAAGCAACAACCTTTAAAGGAACTCTGGAGCAACAGATGAAAGTTTTTGAAATCTTCTAAACTGTGCAATGTGGTTCTCCAGGGGCAAAAGGGTGAATATGTAGGATTATCTGGGCAAAATGGAAATGGGGTCTGGTACTGAAATATAATTTTCTGCATCTCTACTGCTGATGAAAACATGGAGATAAAATTACAGGAGAACGAATAGGGAAGACTAGACTGTGGATACCTCAGCTAGAACATCTTTATTGTTCAGCAGAAAAAAAAAAAAAAGAAAACCTAATATATGCTAAAAATTGAGACAACACTCATAAATACTTCTTTTTAGGTAATCATAAATACCATGATTTTGTACCATTTGCATGGCAACACAAATGTGGCCTGTGAAACTTAAAAACTGTAAGCACTTTTCTCGCCATTGTCAATACAACCACTTGCTTTGAAAGCAAAGTGCTATACTACTGCAAACAGCAATATGTATGCTGCAATAGCATGGTCAAATACCCTGTAAAAACACCACATGCTTAGTTATGAGAGCAATTTTACCACTGAGAGAATAAATAACTTGTATAGTTGTACTGAAACAGTGATAAGAAACAGACTAAATAGAAAACTTTACAACAGAAAGAAGAGAAAAATAAGCACAAGTAACTTGCAAATACCTAGGAAATGCACAAAAAAGGAAGAAGCAAAACTAAGATAAGCAGGTCAAGAGAAAACAAGATCCCCTGGTGCAGGTTGGGGCTGTGTCTTCTTCTATCTCTAACTGCCTGAAAGAAGAGATTGACCCCCATCTGGCTACAATTTCCTTTCAGGGAATTGTAGGGAGTGACGAGGTCTCCCTTGAACATCTTTTTCTCTAGCCTTAACGAGCACTCGCTCAGCTGTTTCTCAGAGGAGTTACCCTCCAGACCCTTCGGCAGCTCTGGACTTCTTTCAGCACCTCAGTGTGTTTTTGACAAGCCCAGTACTGGATGCAGAACTCGAGGTATGGCCTCAGAAGCGCCAGATACAAAAGGATGATCACTGCCCTGGTCCTGCTGGTCATACTATTGCTGACACAGGTCAGGATGCCACTGGTCTGCTGGGCACACTCATATTCAGGCACTGTTGACCAGCTCCACTGGCTCCTTTTCTGCTGGACAGCAACCAAAACACTCTGCCTCCAGCCTGTAGCTCTGGATGGGGTTGTTGTGACCCAAGTGTAGGACCTAGCCCCTGGCTTTGTTGAACTTTAGCCAACTTATCCAGCCTTCCCAGAACACTCTGAAGAGCATTCCAATCCTCCAGCAGATTCACACTCCCACACAACATGGTGTCATCCATGAACCTAGAGATGGTGGACTCAATTCCCTCGTTGAGATCATCAGTAAAGATATTAAACAGAACTAGTCCCAGTACTGATCCCTGGGAGATACTGTTGGTGAGTGGCCATCAGCTGGATGAGGCACCATTCCCCTCCACTCTCTGGGCCTGGCTGTGGAGGCAGTTTCTAACCCAGAAAAGAGTGCTGACTGCCAGCTTTTCCAGGATAATGCTGTGGGAGATGGTTTCAAGAGCTTTGCCGAACTCTAGGTAGACAACATCCAAAGCCTTGCCTTCAACGACTAGGTGGGCCACCTGGCTGTAAAAAGAGATCAAGGTCATGCAGGAGCTGCCTTTCTTAATCCCAAGATAACTTCTTGGTTGTCCTGTATGTATTCCATGAGGGCACTCAAGATGATCTGTTTCATGATCTTGTCAGGCACCAAGGTCAGGCTGACAGGCCTGTAATTCCCCAGATCTTCTTTATGACCCTCCTTTGTAGTTGCACATCAAATTGGCCAACCTCCACTTGTCTGGGACCCAGCTAGCCAGAGTTGGCAATAAGCCTGATGTCTGTGACTGAGACCACCAGGGACACAGACATCAGCCCTGATAACATGGACTAGCTCCATGGAACAGCATGTAAACAGCTGATTTAAGATATCAATGTTAAGAACAGTTTTGTGCATGCAATGATTATGATCAATGATGTGTAAACATGATCACCATGTGTGGTGTTTGTAATTTCTAGCTCTCTGATTGATAAATACATATATATTTAATAGCAAAAATGTTTACTTTGGAATCAGAACAATGAATACAACATAAATTGAGAATTAAATTAGCACAATTGAGCCATGAAAAAGTTGTAGTTAAAAGACAGATGCCTGTAGAAGACAGGCCAAGTGATTGCATCTTGAGGCACAGAACAAGGAGCCA
Source organism: Cettia cetti (assembly GCA_013401135.1). Classification (NCBI taxonomy): domain Eukaryota; kingdom Metazoa; phylum Chordata; class Aves; order Passeriformes; family Sylviidae; genus Cettia; species Cettia cetti. The sequence goes on from VZUI01046142.1 coordinate 29,425, forward strand.
GAGCTACAGATGAAGCTGCATGACTCTCACAGGCAGCATTAGCTACAGATTCACAGATTTAGATTTCTATGTCAGCCATAGAAACATACATTTCATCATGTCTGTATGTCCTATCTGAATATAACTTGCCTTTCAAGTACAAAACAGAGAATATACTGAGGGGTCCTTAGATGAGTATTAACCTAAAAACCTTATTCAGTCATTGAATACGTTTTTGGATTAGTACAGGCATAGGTTAATATAATCTGCTTACCTTTGGAAGCCTTTTATACCAGCTGAGGAGGTTGAAGTGACAGGGGTATAAATGAGAGCTCAAATATCCACATTCAGAAAGAAACTCTTGGAAAACCCTGTGACATTGGGCATGGGCTGGAGTGATCATCAAGAGCAAATTGGCAAATAAAAATCCAAGAACTCTGTCTACTGCAGAACTTCAAGCAAATAAATCAGTAGCTTTCTTAAGGCTCTTGGTTAGCTTCATTTATTTTTTTTCCTGTAAGTAAAGTTGAAATTATACAGCTTGTCTTCTCTATTGGGATTATTTTACAAGTTCTGTATTTGAGTAAAATTGCTCACAAAATTTTGGAATCTCTGGAGCAGTTTCATTGTGTTTTACTTTGAAATCTCACTGTTTTTCTCCACTTCTACATGGACTCTCACCTGTTTCAGTTTTGACTATCATGGGTAATATATTTCTTTCAAAGACAAGTAATGGAAAATTGAAGATTCTGAGTACATAAATGAAGCTTTCTGGAAAAAAAGGATCATGGTACTCACCCAATTATATAAACTCTTGTGAAATTTTTGGTTGTAAAATGATAAAAAATAGTGCTGCTAACTTGTTTAGAAACTGAGTATAAGGTTGATGACATCACATATAAAAAATGGTGCATTAAACTTCAGACTCACATGACTGAACTTTTGAAACCTCTCTATTTTTTCCTGATAACATGAATCATGATGATTTCAATGTACTTCTCTAAATGGCTTAGTAACAAAAGCTATTTGATTTCAGCCAGACCACAAAGCTAGCAGAATGGGGGTACCCATCATCTTAATCTTCAGATTATGGACAGAGGAAATCCCAGGGATCCCAGAGAGCATCACAGTTCTGATGGGTCTCCTACTGAAAGTGAATGCAGAGTGTTAATCTAAAATGGGAGGAATACACTACTCAGATGAGGAAAATTAACATGTTTTGTCATTAAATATTATGTTAGTTCAGGTTCCAACACACACCATGCTCCGGACTCTGGGATTTTACCATCAACCTCCTGCATGGTCCATCTGTCCCTGATTCAGAGCAAAGACTGGTTAAACAAGGGTGAGATGGACAACAGGTTCAGTGATTTGACTCTAATCCCCTTTTACACATAAGTTTAACATGTGAAGTTCATTCAAGCAAAGAGAAATGATTACTTATTTTGTAGAAAGAAATTGGCATATTTAGCTGTGATGCAGTACAGAAAACATCCACATTGTTAGACACTACAATTGCAGGAAACACCAGAATCTCCATCAAATGAATGCATTTTACTGCACAGCATAAGTGAACAGAGCCTACTTTTGCCTCTCAATGACCATGCTGTAGCTTATGAAGGCACACTAAAGGTGTTCAGATTTGAATATTTCACCCTGTGCGCTTTGGAATATTTCATGATAAGACTCTTGCTAAACCTAAGTGACAGACATTTAGTGGATGTAAATCCATATGACTTTATTATCTGGGATTGAACTATATCTATTTACATCACTAAGCATCTGGACAAAAGGAAAAAATGTGTGTAAAGAGACTAACAAAAATTTATCTGAAAGTCCAATGTTAAATCAAGATGAAAAACATTGGTGAGGACAACAATAACATAAATAAAACAAGCAGCTCAAACCATCTGCTCTACAGAAAGTAAGACACTATATAGAAAGACCTTCTAAAACAAGTAAAATAACTTACTAATTATTGATTTGTTATGCTAAAATAAATATTCTTACTTTTAGTCTATCTTTTTTATAAAAGACTTCTACAGCTGAAACCAAAGCTGTTGATTTCCTCCTGGTAGACTAATCAGCTTTTAGGATATAAACCAACCTAGCAGACAAGCATTTATGTCTGCTTTGTATTGACAGAATGCCATCAACCCATGGTTCTGGTTGAACTGATCATGTATCTCCTGACATTTTATGGCAAGGATATATATACAGCCACCTGCAGTTGTGCAGAGAATACCATCCTGAAGATGTGAGAATGGATGAACAAAAAATCTTTGGACTATAAGTCATAGTTTATGGACACTGTCATCTAGCACTAAATATAAGTGAAAAGAACATCATTCTTGTGAGATCTGTAATATATCCTTATGATGTCAATCTGCAGTCTCATGCTTCCCATATTTCAGTTGGGAAATGTTGTGTTAAAGCTTTCAAATTGGTGCTGAATCTTCCCATTGAATTTTTAGTCAATAACTCTTGAAATGGTTCTACATAAGATGCAGACTTAAAAGAAAATAAATAATGTATTCTGATTTGATTGTATTACTCTTTGAGAGATCTTGTTGCTAGGAATTATTCATTTTCAAAAATGCTTTGCTTCCTGTATCCACATAAATATAAAGGAATTAGGTTTGTCTACAAGAACCCAATGTGTAACTTATGTACACATTATTTGGATACTTTTACACCAGCTAGATTTGCTGTTGCTGTTGCAGTGTGTTGCTCTGAGGGATACGTCCACTGGATACCTACTTGGATTCTGAATCTTTGATTATTCAGGACTGCAAGGAACACTAAATATATGTGAAAGCAAGAATAAACTCCCCATCCCTTTCCCTGCCCATTTATTTATGTGTTTATAACAAAACAATCCATTAGTGTCAGTAACAGTAATTAGTAAATTAAAAACATGAGAAAATCTGCTACAACAGAAGTAGTAATAACATCATGGAGTTTTGCCAGTTTCATATGGATTTAGGTAATTGTCAAAAAAGTCTACTGCTCATTATCAGCTTCTAAGCAACGTACATTTTATAATTAAATCATGTGTCTCAGATTCTTAACACTTTCTATAAATTACTAGATAAAATCTGCAGTTTATATATGTAAAGTTCCATTATATTGTATATATTATATCTACATATTATATATGTTCCTGTCTAAGAATATTGTTTCCCAATCTCTAGTTTCATGGTACCATGACATGAGACTTGTCTTACCACAGAGAAAAAAGTGTGTCCACAAATTCATTGGGTGGACTATAACATGCAAGGCTAAAATGCTTTCAGTTCAAGGAATATATGACTTCCCTAAAAGCTCAATAAACTCTCCTCTAACAATTGGCCCTGTAAGGGTACAGCCTGCTCTGATATTTTCAAGTGACTTGCTTCTTTAGCTCTGTCTGACTGCTGCTTGCAATTCATATCAGTTGCACAGAAAACAGTGATTATTCCTACACATCTTTGTCTGGAACCCATAGTTACTATTTAATGTAATTACTTTCCCACTGTGGTGTTGTTTGAAAACAAGTGTTTTCAAAAAGTGCTTTATTTATTTTTTTGTTTATTTATTTATTTACGTGAATTTCAAAACTTTCTGTTGTGGTGTAGCATGCTGGGAGCACCTTCAAGAAGAAATTGCTATCCAACATCATCTTTTTTCTCAAGATTTGGAATTTGTTGTTCCCCCCTTACTTTTATTTGCACATTTGCTAAGAATCCCTTTGACGGGGAGATTTATTTCCCACCCATTTGTATCATACAATACAATATAAAAAATATATAACTTTTTAGTTTGCTGTATCAGCTTTGGACAAGAAATTTTAAAAAGGCAGATTTTAATTTCCGTAATTCTTTGTTTTCAACATTATGCATAGGTCTTACACATTTTTTAAAACAGTTAAAATAAATAGTAGGAAATTCCTTCAGAATTGTAATAAAGAACTTCCTCTTGAATCCTTTTGTCACTTTACTACCACCTTAATAAGAAGTTTACTCCAGTTATAGAGGATTTTTTTGAAAGAACAGCCTTTCCTATTTTGTTTCCATATAATACATCTCTTCCTTTAATATTCATGGTATTGATATTCAGCCAACAGCTAATCCACACAAGGCCATTCTCTCACTCCTTCCCAGTCGGTTGTGGGGAGAGAAACAAAGATGTAGTGAAAATTTCAAAGTGCAAAAATTCATGAGTTGAGATAAAAGCAGCCTAATAACTGACACAGAACATGATGATGAGGATGAAAATAACAATAGAAGTAATAAAAAAATAGTACAAACAAAAAATAGAGACAAACAATGTAAATGATAACAGTTGCTTGCCAGCTGCCAAATGTCTAACTAGTCCCCAGGCAGCAGCCTTGCACCAACCTTCCCCCATATTTATATGCTGAGGATGATGTCCTGCGCTGTAGGATCTCTTGGTCACTTGGGGTCGGCTGTCCTCACTGTGTCCCCTCCCAACTCCTTGTGCAATCCCAGCCCTCTCACTGGTAGGGTGGGAAGAGGAACAGTAAAGACCTTGGCTCCAAGTAAGCCCTGCTCAGTAACAAAAACATCCCAGTTTCAAGGACAAATCCAAAAGATGTTATAGACAGATCCAAAACAGCTGCTGTGATTAAAATTAATTCTATCCCACCCAAAACCAGTACATGTTTACATCATTCTTGGTAATAATTATAGAAAAACAGTAAAATAAGAAGACAAGTAAAATGGTACAATAAAAATAGAATTTATTTTATTAAACTATCGATTTCTTTCCTCTTGACCTTCTTTCTGTGAGGATTCAAAACAAAGAACAGATTCTTCATTAGCCCTGATATGTTATGTCATCAAGAAGATCACATACTAATTTACCTATTTTACTAATTTATTTTATGGCTATCTACTAGATCTTTGAGAGATTTGGGATTAATTAGTTAAAAAATACAAGACTGAATTTTGGTCTCTCTGGGTTTTTTCCAAGATATTCAGATAAATTTCCTCCTGAATATTTCAATATGAACACATCACTACAGTTAGGAAGGAAATTACACACATCATTTCATCTCTTAAACTAAAACAGTTAAATGGGTGTACATCTGCTTACCAAAAAGAAACCCATCCAGTTTTATTTGTTTTCAGTGTAACTCAGAAAAGGATTTTTTCAAGCATGTAACTATTCTTTAGTACATGACTGTTCTTTAGTCACACAACCATTTAAAATGGATGGCACAATTAACTGCTATCTTATGTAGGAAATTACTTAACTGTGTACTGCATCATTTTCTCAGCGAGACTGTATTTAATGCAAACAACATTTTATGTTATTTTGATTAAACAAGTTTCTCTTTCAGGTTCCTGCACCATGTAGCTTGCTTTAGGAGAAGGCAGATTAAAACATCAACCTCATTGAAATCAGTGGAAGTCAGATGAGGAAAATCTGTGAGGACACAGCACTTAAATACCCCAATTTAATTGCACTTACTCTTAGCTTCCATGTACTCCACCATATTTAACCAGGCTCCAATGTACTTGGTTGCCAATTGTTGATAAATAAGCTCTCTGTTTCTTAAGCTTGTAATGCATATGTTTATACAAATACGTGCTAGCTTGTGATGTTTAGTTTGCATATAGTTTAATATTTCAAGCAAGGAAATAAGCTGGATCACACTCTTCTGAACATACTCCGCAGTTCAGCCCGTTACTGCATGTGCTCTGTAGCTGCACTTCGTCTCAATATGTTGCAACAAAAAGCACAGATTTGTTGGGAGGGTTAACAGTAAAAATCTCATTAAGACTATTGCTTTTAATGTTTAGGCATGTGCTTCTATTTGGAGGTTGATTTTCAGGTTAGATCAGGGCTGGAGAGACTTAGAAACAGAATGAAAGATGTTATAGACAGTAGTGTCAATTTAACTTTTCAGTGACTCCATCCAGAAAGGATCAAAGGTGACAAAATGTAAGTCATTATTTCTTTTAATATTCCAGTGTAAATTTTCATTTCAATTTAAGCATCTTATTTCCTACTATTTAATTATGAGCTATTTGTTTTGTAGAAGGAAATTCTGACAACAGATGTTCTTGAAGATTGACCAAAGAAGGGCATCTGCTCTTTCAAATGCAGATGTATATATCCTTCCTGCCTAAGACTTATCCATGTTACTTAGGGAATCTATTTTCTTTAATCAAAGCTTCCTCAGCTGTAAAATATGATAAATAGGGTTTACCAGCCATGTTTTTGTTTTGACTATAAGTCCTTTAAGGCATAGACAAACTTTATACATTTTTGTATCACATAACCAAGTTTTGGCGGGGGTCATCAAACAATATTAAAGTGCATAAAAAATTAATGTTTTGCTTTACATCCCCCTATATTCAAAGAAACAAGTTTAGGTGAGAAGCAGTATAAAATATTTTACCCTATTAATATAGCATCACAGCTTTTGAGACTGACTCCTTGTACATAAAGCCAGAAGAAGACAACTGTTAAGTAAGTACTCTCTGCAAGGACCCTTCCCTTTTGCAGCCCAACAGTGTTGGGTTTTTCTAAGGCTCCCTCTGGTCTAACTTGAGTTATTGAGTGAGATTCTGTAGGGTAAGATCCTACCTACCACAGCAGGTTTTGCTAAATATTTTAAGACAGGTCTTTCTGACAGTAATTTTTAAAAGAAAAAAAAAAGCTGGTGAGTTTGAAGTCTGTTTGTCTGGGTGTCACTACACAGTGTTTCTGTTGTCAGAGAATGCCCAGATACAAAAGCTTTCCTTGGTGTATCACACAAAAATAAATATGAGTAGCATACAAACATAAAATCTTCATTACTTTTAAAGGTAGCTAAGTTATATCATAATTCCTACAGCAAAGAGATTACTTGTTGGCAGTAATATCTTGCTATCCCTGAAATCTGTAAGAATCTCAGGTAGCAGTGGACCTGAAACTAGAAAGTATTTTCTAAAAAATGCAGTAATTGAGCGATTAGCAGCAGGGACAGAATTGATGAACTGGTTAGGACCAATTTGTGTTCGCCTCCTCTCTTGAATTACTAAACCAAATGAGAAGTGCAAGGGAGAAAAACCAAGATAAAATAGGAATCATCCACACTGTTCAAGCTAATTTTGCAATTCCCATCAGAGCAATCATGAATGTAGTTACTGGAAATAATTTGCACAGGATTTTTTTGTAATAGATCACATAATCTTTCATGTATCCTTCAGAGGAATGCAGAACATTAACAGGATTGAGGTGCTGTATTTTGATATTGAAAGTAAGGAGGTGTGGGAAAGAGAAAGTAAGATCAAAACAAAATTGTAATTACTGATTTTGTTTGAAATAAAACAAAACACACACTAGTTAGATTTCTTATCCTGGTGATTACTGGCCAGTAAAATTTTATAACCTGAAGGAGGTTCCTTTTTTCAGTACATCCAATTTCTTCCCCTTGGCTATGCTTTTGCTACTACTCTAGTGCCAAAAGTTTGTAGGTGGCCATTATGCATTATAATCACAGGCGCTATTCCTATCACATAATTACTGAACTGCCCTGAGCACAGATGTACTTTACTAAGCCTTTGGGAAAGTGGATTTAGCTTTCTTCTGTTTCTGAATGGCTAAAAACCATTCATGCACTGTTTGCAGAGTCACTGCTTGCACATGGATTATATTTGCTAGCAGTCCTTGCTTCTGCTATTTAGATTTAAATGACCACAGCTATTTCTTTTGAAGTCTCTTAAAAACTTTTAATTTTCCTTATTTAATTTACTGATTTGTTTCACAGAAACTCAAAGATGAAAGTATTCTTCTTCGGAAATACTTTCTTGAGAACTGGCTTTCCTAGATTAAATGAACAGCCACATTTCTCAAGGCAAATACTGCTTGTTTAGTTTTTTGTGAAACTGTTATTTTGTGGACTCTCTGTGCCAGTACACTATGGTACAAATGCTCTGCCTGTGGAATCAAGCTGTAGAGGAAAAGAGAACAGTAGATATTAGTTTAGTATGGAATCATTACAGCATCTTTAAATATTTTCATTTAAAGAACTGTAGATCCGACCTCAGTCTGCTTCTGCATTTGTCTATACATTCTCTATAAGAAAAATTGTCCTGTGGTTCAATTACCTATGATACCTAAGACTCCATTTTCCTTGATGATTTAAACAGGAAGCCTGTATCAAAAAATCAGAGATTTGTGGTCAATGGCTCTGTGTCCAGGTGGAGGCTGGTGATGATAGGTGTCCCTCAAGGTGATGAGTGATGTCCCTCAGGACTCTGTCTTGGACCCCTGCTCACTAATATATTTATGAATTTCTCTCTGTTATGTAATCTGCAAATGACCTCACAGACAGTGAGGTCATTTGCAGATTACATAACACTGAGAGATGTCAGGGACAAACGAGAAGGAAGGGATGCCATGGGGAAACCTGGACAAGTTTGAGAAATGAGTCCACAAGAGTCTCATGAAGTTTAGCAAGAGCAAGTCCAAGGTACTGCCACCTGCGTTGAGGCAGTACCAGAGAGACAGGTATAAGAAGACTTTGGGAAACAGCCTTGCAGAGCAGCACTTGGGAGTTCTCATTGATGAAAAGTTGGACATGAGACAAAAATGTGCGCTGGCAGCCCAGAAAGCCAGTTGTATCCTGGGCTGCATCCAAAGCAGGTCAAGAGAAGGGGTTCTGCCCGTCTGATCCACTCTGGTGAAACCCATCTGGAACACTGCATCCAGCTCTGGGGCCCCAACACAAGAAGGATGTGGACTTCTGGTTGTGAGTCCAGAGGAAGTCCTTGAAGACGGCATAAGCACCTCTGCTGCCAAGAAATGCTGACAGAACTGGAGTTTTCAGTAAGGAGAAGAAATGTTCCCAGGGAGACTTCATTGAAGATTTCTTTGCTTAAAGATCTTATAAAAAGAGAGGGAGCAACTTTTTACACAGGTAAAATCTAGTCATAGGAAAAATTATGATTTTAAACTAAAAGAGTAGATATCTAGATTAGATTATAAGAAGAAATTCTTTACTGTGAGGGTAGTGAGACTGCATCAACTTGTCCAGAGAAGTTGTAGATGCCCCATTCCTGACAGTGGGACCAGGCTGGATGGGTCTCCAAGCAACCTGATCCAGTGTGTGGCCACGTTGCTCATGGCAGGGATAGGAAGGGCTGGAACTATGTGGCCTTTAAGGTTCTTCCTTTCTATGGTTCCATGGTCATCCTTATTTTGTTTCAGGTTCGGTGGGTTTCCTGAGATTCAGGTGGTTTGAAGTCCTTTGCCCTCTGAAAAGCCCCAAGCCAGACGCAGAAACAACACGGAGTCCTCAGATGTTCAGTTTTCACGGTTTTTCATGTTGTTAATTATTTCTTATAATTTCTTTCTGCTCTGAGCCCAGCCAAGGTCTTCACAGCACGGGCATCAGGCAAGGAATCCCCCCCATATAGGGACTCGTCATCTTTTCTACAGATTATTACATATCTATTATTTATAATTTCATACCAGTATCTACTAACTATACTAAACAGGTCACTTCTACACTGACCCAATCCCTCTAAAGCTACTTTGTGCCAAC